>PVKB01000398.1:660150-781301 GCA_004027205.1 Ctenodactylus gundi
AAAAAAAAAAAAAAAAAAAAAAAAAAAAAAAAAAAAAAAAAAAAAAAAAAAAAAAAAAAAAAAAAAAAAAAAAAAAAAAAAAAAAAAAAAAAAAAAAAAAAAAAAAAAAAAAAAAAAAAAAAAAAAAAAAAAAAAAAAAAAAAAAAAAAAAAAAAAAAAAAAAAAAAAACATCAACAAATGAGAATTACAACAAATTAGAAAGATTCTACATAACAAAAGAAATCAACAGAGGAGAAAACTGATAGAATAGGGAAAAAATTTTGTGAGCTACTCCTCAAAGGACTATTGCCTAGAATATACAAAGAAACAAAAAAATTGCCCCACCCAATAAAAAGACTCAATAAAAAATAGACAACTGAAATGAAGAGAGTTCTCACAAAAAAATCCACATAGCAAATAAATACATGAAAAACTGTGCAGCACCTTTAGCCATCAAAGAAATGTAAATCAAACAAACCACTTAGGTTCCACCTAACTCTGGAAAGAATGGCTACAATTAGGCACTCAAAAAAACAACAAATGTTGGCAAGACTGTAAGCAAAAGGGAACACTCTTGCACTGCTGGAGGGACTGTGAACTGATACAACCATTATTGTATTGTAGCTCCTCAACAAACTAAAAATGGATATCCCATTTCACCTAGCTATACCTCTTCTGGATATCTTCCCAGAGTTAAAGCCATCATTCAAGAGTGACCAACAAATGTATAGTCAGTGTTCATAGCAGCAACAACTTTAATAGCCAAATCTTGGAAGCCGCCAATATGTCCATCAGCAGATGAATGGATAAAGATATTATGGTATAGTTACACAATGTAGAAATCCTCTGCCATAAGGATAAAACTGAATCATTTGTAGGAAAATGGACACACCTCGGGGTTGGAGGAATGGCTCAGCAGTTAAAGCGCTTGCCTAGCAACTGTTAAATACCAGAGTTCGATTCCCCAACACCACATAAACTGGGCATGGTGGCACAAGCCTGCAATCCCAGCAGTCAAGAGGCTGAGGCAGGAGGATTGCTACAAATCTAATGTTAGCCTGGGCTACATAGTAAGTTCAGGACCAGCCTGGGCTACAGAGCGAGACTCTGTCTCAAAAAAAAAAAAAAAAAGAAAGAAAGAAAAGAAAAAAAGAAAAAGAAAAGAAAATGGATACACTTTGACACCATTATGCTTGGTGACATGAATCAGACACAGAAGGCTAACTATTATAGGGTTCTCTAACATAAGAAAACCAAATGATTTTTTAAAAGTGTAAGAAAATAAGGTAGAGGGGGAAGGGGATGTGAAGGCTTTAGAGGGTGGGAAGTAAAAATGATCAAGACATGATATGTAAATAAAAATGGCCACAAATAAAGAGCAAGAGGACGCCTGGGACGTAGCTTAGGGGTTAAAGTACTTGCCTATTAGGAACAGGCTCTGGGTTTGATTCCCCAGCACCATACAAAAATTATCCAGGTGTGGTGGCACCTGCCTATAATCCCAGCACTAAGGAGGCTGATACAGAAGAATTGCCATAAGTTTGAGGCCAGCCTAGGTTTCACAGCAAGTTCAGGACCAGCCTGAACTAAAGAGTGAGACTCTACCTCAAAAAAGGAAAAAGGGGGAAAAAAGATCAAGAGGATTCTGCTGCATTATTGCATAAAATGAATTGTGTCAATGAATTAAAGTTTGTATTCTGTAGCAGGCCTCACACTTGTGCACTCTGTCTATACACATATGTAGGTTAAGTTTTATGCTGGGCTGTGGCTTCTACTATGTTATCTTTCAAAGGCAGGCAGTCAAATTGACACCTTCAAACTCTTGTGTGCTTGTATGACTTTGCACATAAAATGCAGCAATTACTGATATTTCAACCTACCTTTGTAAATGATAGACATTTAATATTATACAGAAGACAAATATTTGTATTTGATTTTTAAACCTCGCTTCCTTCCTATTTTCTATAATAAAAGTAAATCTATTGATTTTTGCTTATCTATTTTTTAAAATTCTCGAATGGCTCCCACAATATCTCAAAAGAAAACATAACCCCCAAAAGAAAAATTACTGATGAAGGAAGATTATTCAACAAAATATGGACAGAATACAGCTTCTTTGTTGAGGCAAACAGTAAGGCACACTGCTTAATTTGTAGGGAATTTGTGTCAGTTCTCAAAGACTGTAATTTGAAAGGCATTATAAACATACTGACAAACTGGGTGCCTATTAAAGAATAGTAAGTAAGGACAAAGTAGAAGAATTGAAAAAAAAACTGTTTTCACAATAAATTTTTTTTTAAGAGTCACAATTCATTAGCTGGGCATGGTGGCAAATGCCTATAATCTCAACACTCAGGAGGCCACAGCAGGTCTGTAGTGGGTTTGAGGCCATTCTGGACTACATAGTGAGCTGAGGACCACCCTGGGCTATGGAGTAAGACCCTATCACATAAATAAATAAAAGCATGTTACAACTCAAATATGCTATATTATAAAATTTTATTAAAAAATAAAAGACTGGAGGAATAGCTAAGCAGTTAGAGCACTTGCCTAGCAATCTCAAGGCCCTGAGTTCAATCCCTTAGCACCACATAAATAGGGTGTGGTGGCACACACCTGTAATCCCAGCACTCAGGAAGCTAAGGCCAGAGTGACTGCTATGAATTCAAGGCCAGCCTGGTCTACACAATGAGCTCAGGACCAGACTGGATAACATAGCAAAATTCTGTCTCAAAAATAAATGAAAGTTATGCAGCAGCAAAAATTTAAAAAGTAAAAACCACTTACTGATAGTTAAGTTTATTAAGCAGCATATGGAACATACGGCAGATATAATCTGTCCTGACAAAAAAAAAAGAGAGAAAATTTCTTGGGCTGGAGGAGAGTACGGCAGTTAGAGCACTTGTCTAGCAAGCACAAGGCTGAGTTTGATCCCCCACTACCACATTAACTGGGCACGGTAGTACACCACTTGTAATACCAGCACTCGGGAGGCTGAGACAAGAGGACTGCTGCGAGTTTGAAGCCAGCCTGAAGTTCAGAACTAGAAGCTGGAGGCAGAGCTCAGTGGTTAAAGCACTTGCTTAGCCCATACAAGGCCCTCAGTTTGAGTCCTCAGCCCCATATAAAAATTACTGGGCCACAATGGCTCACACATGTAATCCCAGCACTTGGGAGGCTGAAGCAGGAAGATCACTCTGAGTTTGAGAGCAACTTGGACTGCATTCTAAGTTCAGGACCAGCCTGGACTACAGAGCAAGACCCTATATATCAAACAAAAGGGAAGAAGGGGAGTATTTCTAAAATCAGCTTGTCTCACCAAACTATAGGCAGGCTCATTAATAAAGTAAAAATCTATCAAGGGGAGCTGGGGGGGTAACTCAGTGATTTAAACAACTGCCTATGAAGTGTGGAGCTCTGGACTGATCCCTAGCATCACATAATATAGTTGGGTTGGCATACATCTATAATCCTAACACTTGGGAGACTGAGTCAGGAGGATTGCCACAAGCTTAGGACCTACATATGTGACCTACATATGTGAACCTATTTATGTGGCCAGCCTGGAGTACTGAGTTAAATAAACCCTATCTCAAAAAAAAAAAAAAAAAAAAAAAAGCTTTCTGCTGTAGGCCTAGCTCTCTTCTATCTAAATAGACAAGTTCATAAAATTAGGGAAAGCGGTGCTGGTCCTAGTTGGATGCAATGCATCATCATGAGGAAGAATGATGAGGGTGTCTCAGACCGACTACACAGCCATACTCTAGGGGCTGGAACTGACTGCTATCCCTGCAAAGTGACAGCTGCCATGGGCAAGAAGAAAACTGCCAAAAGGTCAAAAATCAAGTCTTGTCTTTTTCTTTAAGACAGAGTCTCGCTCTGCAGTCCAGGCTGGTCCTGAACTCATTATGTAGCCCAGGCTGGCCTCAAACTTACAGCAATCCTCCTGCCTCAGCCTCCCAAGTGCTGGGATTATAGGCATGTGCCACCACATCTAGTTTATATGGCGCTGGGGTATCAAACCCAGGGCCTGTGCTCACTAAGTGAGCACTCTTAACTCCTGAGCTACATCCCCAGCACCCTGTTCGTTATTTTGAGACAGGGTCTCACTCTATAGCCCAAGCTGGTCCTGAACTCACTACAGAGCCCAGGCTGGCCTTGGACTCATAGCAATCTTCCAGTCTCAGCCTCCTGAGTGCTGGGCTTACAGGTGTGCACTACCATGCCCAGCTTATGCGGTGCTGGGGAATAGAATTCAGGTACTTAGCACTTGCGGAAGCAAGAGCTTTAACCTCTTTAACTGCTCAGCCATTCCTCCAGCCCCATTTTTTAAAATTTAATACAGGAATTTGAAAACAGACTTCAGGATTTCCAGAAAAATAATCAGTTATGTTTGTATATTTACAACTCCATTTTCAGTCAACGTAAATGTTATTTACCAATTTTCAAATGAATCACATAGGGCTGCAATCTGACCAACTTAGAAAAACTCATGTCTCTTTACTGCACTTCAAAAACCCATCTTCCCAGAGACAAATATCTTCTTCTTCGCAATCACATCTTACTCAAGCCATCACTTTTTGACAGCACCTACATTTATGGGCAACTATGAAGCCCACAAAGAGTAATATTAGAACCAAAATATCTGATGAGCACCTTGAGAACTCACTGAGAACTGCAACTATTTCCATCAAACCAGATAGTCATGCAGCATTAACTGCACAAAAATATGAGCAAACATTCCATGATTTTGTTTGTTGCCTTCTTTTATGTGATAATAAAAAAGAAAGTTTGGTTACTTATATACATTAAAAGTATGAGATTTGCAAATGTGTGTACATGTGTTTTTGTGTATGGATGTGCATTAATACTGTGTGTGGATGTGCATTAATACTAGGGATCAAGCCTAAGGCCTTTCCATCCTCGGTCCATTTTTTAGTTTTCATTTTGAGGCAGCACCTCACTGAGTCTCTAAATTGCCCAATCTGGGTTCAAACTTGGGATTGTCCTGCCTCAGTCTCTCAAAACTACTGACATTACAGATTTGCACCACAGGCTCAGCTATAGTTGATATTTATTATGTAGCCCAAGGCAACTCCTCTTTACTCAATGTGGATGCCAGTGGGGCTCTATGGAAAATGCTCTACAGGAACAGTACATGCACTTCCAGTGATAGGCTAGTCATCACTATGGAATTTCTAAAGGATTTCAAGTCCCCCCTGAGCAAAGGTGCTGACCTATAGCCATCTCTGGCAGGCAATCATAGACAACACCCTGTAGATTTTCCTAAAGGAGGTGGTCAAGAACTCCTCAAAAGAGTATTTGCTGTGCTCAGAGAAGCAACCCACAGTCCCTCCAGCAAAGCCTGAGTCTTGGCACTAACTCACACTCAGGAAGACTCTAGCTTGTGCTATAGACTATAACAAGATCAAATCTTATCTGTAGCCTTCTGCAAATGATAAGCATGGCAGCTGCATGGCAGGCTGTGGAGAATGAAAAGGTCTAATTAGTGGTTAGAGGGCCATACCTTTTTCCCCATTTGAGCTGAACAGTCACGGCAGAAGTGGGTACAAGGGCTAACAATCCTACTCTTGCTGATAGACACATAAATGCCAAATCTATACATGGCTACTGCCATAAAGACCAAGACCCTAGGATCACATTCTAAACAGCCTTCTCCAGCCCAGTCAGAACCTTTCAGATATGAGCTGTGAAGCACTTTGATGTCAACTGTTCTCATCTAAAAATAGAAATTAAGCGAAGTGATAGCATACACATGTAATCAGTCCCAGCACTATGGAAAGCTGAGACAGGAGGTCAAGTCTAAACAACTTAATGAAACATTGTCTCAAAATAAAAATTAATAGGGCTAGGGATTTATCTATTTATCTCAGTGAAAAGGCTCCAAGCACAGAAGAAAGAAGAAGAAAAGAGGAGAGGAGGAGGAGGAGGAGAAGAAGAAGAAGAGGAGGAAGGAGGAGAAGAGAAGGAGAAGAGGAGGAGGAGGAGGAGGAGGAGAAGAAGAAGAAGAAGAAGAAGAAGAAGAAGAAACAACCACCACCACCATCACCTCGGGGGCAGCTAAACATAGCTAGAGTTACTAACAAAATTCTCAGAATCAGTCCTTCCATCCCAAGCCATGACATCCTGTTTTCACTCTATCATGTTCTCTTTCAGTTCTTGTCAGTAGTTCTCTTTATTCTTTTTTTTTTTTTTTTTTTTGGAATACAAAAGCCTGTACATTTCAATAAATATCTGAGTCGATGAGCCTGGGCAAATACCATGCTAACAGCCCACCCCCAAGATGCCGTCTTTCACCAACCCACATTTATTTCCCGGTGTGCTGTGTTTACAAGGGATCCATTCAAAACCAGGGAACACCCACTCCAGGCAGGAAGAAACTGCAGTTCATTGCACGCAGGCAGTGTTGCCACAAAGCTCTCAAGCATCCAAAGAAATGCTTCTTTCATGAACTCTTCTCCTGGCCAAAAAGAGTACCCATTGTTCGCAAGTGAACAACTGGGTGCCCACGCCAGCAACTGAAAGCAGTCCCCGAAAGGGCTGCTCCCAGCCTGCTGACATCTTGGGCAGAGGGCAAGTCCACATTGTCTGCAGGCAAGGAAGCTGAGAGGAAGCAAGTGAAAAGGCACCCTGGCAGGCATCTACCAAAGTGAGGCATCGGTGGGGCTCAGAGGGTTAACCACTCATTTCAGGGGATGTCCTGATGGCTCTCCTTGACCATCCTAAAAATGAAGGGTCTGAATCTCTGCTGCCTCATGCAGAACTACCTGGGCAGCCTACTAGGTGCCACAGCCAGGGCCAATCTATGATGGGTGCTATATCTGCAGTGGCCCAGACATAGCATGTGTACCACCTCTACCCTTAAACCTAGCAATTAGCCCTCTACTTGCTACAGATGGGAGTAGGTGTGGAGCTCTAAATGAAAGCCATAAGGCCTTAGTCAGCCATATGAGATCATATGACTTCTAGTTTTTGTCTGTTTGCTTTGAAACAGGATCTCACCTGCAGCCCAGGTTGGTCCTGAACTCACTATGTAGTCCAGGCTAGCCCTGGACTCATTGAAATCCTCCTGTCTCAGCCTCTCTAGTGCTGGGATTACAGGCACCAGCTTACATGGTGCTCACTCAGGAATTGAACCAACAACTTTGTGCTTGCTTGGCAAGCACTTTAGCCACTATGTTATTTCTCTAACTCCAATCATATGATTTCTGACTAGAAAGTGTGGCTTGCTTTATCTCTAAACCACTTCAGCAGAATGATTCACAATTTTTTCATGATAGCATGTTCAACATCTTGGCCTAATGTACTTGAATATAATGGAAATATTTATGAACACTGAAAATTATGTTTTAATGTATATATGACTTACTAAGCCACACACACATGAGATTCAGTAAAACTACACATTTAAAAAACAGACATAACATGGCATGAATACACAAGCATGTAATCCCAGCACTCTAGGAGGCTGAGGCAGGAGGATCACCAAGTTTGAGCCCAGCTTAGGCATTTTACCAAGACCTGAGGATCTAGCTCAGTGTGCAGGCCCTGGGTTCAATCCTCAGTATTGTCCAAAAGTAAAAGAAAGAAAGAACAAACATTTTACTTTTCTCCTTCTAAGCTGGCAAGCATGTCTCAAAATATTAGCTGCAGTATTAGTTTCATTCAATTTTTTTCTTCCTTTTTGTGTATATATATATATATATATATATATATATATATATATATATGGGGGGTAGTAGGGGTTAAATCTAGAAACTTCATATTAAACTACATTCCCAGCCCTTTTTTATTTTTCATTTTTATTATTTTTCTTTTGAGACAGGGTCTCACTCTGCAGATCAGGCTGGTCCTGAACTCACTATGTAGCCCAGACTGGCCTCATATACACAGCTATCCTCCTGCGTCAGCCTTCTGAGTGCTGGGATTACAGCATCAACCACCATGTCCAGCTTACGTGGTGCAGGGAATCGAACTCAGGCCTGTATGCTTTGCGAAGCAAGTGATCTAACCACTGTACTATTCTTCTAGCTCCCTTTTTGTTTACTTTTAATTTGGAAACAGGGTCTTGCTAAATTCTCTGGGCTGAGCTTGAACTTGTGATCCTCCTGTCAGCCTTTCTAAGTGCTGGGATTGCAGGCATGAGTCACTATGCCCCACCAAACAAAAGCTTTTGTGGGGGCCCTGGAGGAATGGATCAGCAGTTAAAGCACTTGCCTAGCAAACACTAAGTAACGGAGTTCGGAGTTCGATTCACCAGCACCACATAAACTGGGTGT
This sequence comes from Ctenodactylus gundi, assembly GCA_004027205.1. Lineage (NCBI taxonomy): Eukaryota > Metazoa > Chordata > Mammalia > Rodentia > Ctenodactylidae > Ctenodactylus > Ctenodactylus gundi. The sequence goes on from PVKB01000398.1 coordinate 668,431, forward strand.
GGTGGCACACGCTTGTAATCCCAGCACTCAGGACGCTGAGACAGGAAGATTGCCATGAGTCCAAGGCCAGCCTGGGCTCCATAGCAAGTTTAGGACCTGCCTGGACTACAGAGCGAGACCCTGTCTCAAAAACAAACAAACAAATAAACAAAACACAAAGGCTTTTGTGGGAAGATTACTTTCACCAGGGTGGAGAAGGGCACCAATTCCCAAAAGATGCTTAAGTTGAGCCTGAAAGAAGTGGTTGTACCCATACCAAAAGAAAGGTCCAAAGGCCTAAAGTAGGCCCTAAGATAGAGTATGTTCAGAGGACAGAAAAGGGCCAGTGTGGCTAGAACACAGTATACAGAGGAAAAGGGGAAAGAAAGGAAGCCAGAGAACAGCACATGGGGCATGACTCTCAGCAATGAAAAATTCCGTGCAGATTTAAGCTCTACAAAGATAAAAGTGTCCCTTGCTTCAGTATGGAGAACAAAGGGATCGAGACAGAAAAAAGGGGGCATGGGATGAGATAAATGAGCAGTAGTAGCTTGGATGAAGGGGGTGGGGGCAGGCTGCAGAACTGATTTTGAAGCGACCCCCACAAATATCCTTTGCAGCAATATCAAAATTGCTCTTTATATTTGCCAAGCATAATGGCACAAGTCCGTCATACCAGCACTTTGAAGGATAGGGAGAAGATCATGAGTTTGAACCCAGTCTAAATTAAAAACTCAACTTTTTTTTAAAAAAAGAGGGGGGCTGGAAACATACCTCAAGCGAAGGCCCTAGCCTCTATTCCAATCCACAAACAAATATTGGGCAGCCATTTAAATCTACATTCCCAGGCTGGGGTATTATTATCTCTGTGGTAGAGTATTTGCCTAGCATGTGCAAGGTCCTGTGTTTTGAGTTGTTTTGTTTTGTTTTGTTTCTGAGACAGGGTCTTGCTCTGCAGCCCATACTGTTCCTGAACTCACTATGGACCGCAGACTAGCCTTGGACTCACAGCAATCCTCCTGCCTCAGCCTCTGAGTGCTGGGATTACAGGCATGCACCACCATGCCCGGCTATGTGGTGCTGGGGAATCAAACTCGGGTATTAAGCACTTGCTAGGCAAGCACTTTAATGACTGAGCCATTCCTCAGCCCCAAGGTCCTGTGTTTAATGCCCAGCACAAAGAAAGAGAGAAAGAGCAAGTAAGAAAGAAAAGCAAGCTAGGGGTGATGGTACTAATCCTAGCACTTTAAGAGTCTGAGGAAGTAGGACCCCAAGTTCAATGAGCCCAGCCTGGACAACACAGTGATCCTGTCTCAAAATTAAAACTAAAATATTTAAAGAGAGCTGGGAATAAGCTGGGAATGATAGCGCACACCTATGATACCAATGCTTAGAAGGTTGAGGCAGGAAGCTGCCATGGGTCTAGGCCAGCCAGGCTATATAGTGAATTCAGGACCAGCCTGGATCACAGAGCAAAACCTTGTCTCAAAATAAAAAAAAAGGAGGGCTGGGAATGGTATCTAGGGACATAGCTCAGCAGTTAAAATGAGTGCCTAGCCAGCTTAAGGCCCCAAGTTTCATTCCCCACCACTACATAATACGGGTGTGGTGGTACACATCTGTAATCCCAGCACTCAGGAGGCTGAGACAAGAGGATTTTCCCTGAGTTCCCGGCCACACAGTGAGTTCAGGACCAGCCTGGACAATAGAGCAAGACTTCAGTCTTAAAAGAAAAATGGGGGTGGGGGTATGTGACTTAGTACAAAGGCTCTGGGTTCAGTTCCCAGTACCACACCCCCCAAAAAAGAAGTTATATTCCCAAAGAATATTAACAACAATTGGGGGAAAACTCCATCCTCAGTAAATTAAAAAATTATGTCCACGTGAAGGCTCTAGGTTCAACCCCCAGCAACAAGCAGACCATAAAAAGCCCAGTATGATCCCAGGCCTATCGAAGATTTCTGTGGGTGTATGAAGCATGGACTCTACTTGTTGAGAACAGAAAATGGTGGAAGCACTCACACTAAGTGGTAGAAACTAAAAGGCTTTTCTTCTCTTCCTTTTCCTGTATTTTCACAATGCCTATCCATGCGCCATTACTATAAGAAGAAAAATAACTGGTTTAGTCTCTATAGACATGTTCAATTTTGTTTTATGATAGGGAAACCAAAGCTCCAAAACTGATTCAAGCTTTCTCAACTGACTTCTCAACCGTTACAATTCTGAAGCATAAGATTTTTAAGACAGTACAGGTGGCTCAGGCCTGAAATCTCAGTACTTTGGGAGGCTAGAGGGTGATCATACATTAGTGACCTAAAGCCGGGCATGGTGACATATGCCTGTAATCCTAACACTCAGGAGGCTGAGGCAGGAGGATTGCTGTGAGTTCAAGGCCACTCTGAGCTACACAGTGACCTGAGAACCAGCCTGGACTACAGAGTGAGACCCTGTCTCAAAAAAAGAAAAAGAAAAACAAATTAGTGACCTAGTGACTGCGACTGTCTCAAAATAAAAATCAAAAATGAACTGCGGATGTAGTTCAGTGTGAAGGTCCTAGGTTCAATCCCTAGTACTACAAAAAGACTGAGTGGTAGATGACACATTTGCAATTGTTCTTATTTGCTGTGTGATGCTGAGGAATCAAATCTAGGTACTCAGACACAATAAACAAACACTGTACCTCTGAACTACATTCTCAGCCCTTCATGCATTTTCCTACAGGCTTTGGAGCTAATTAACAGTTTTATTTTTCACAAATACGCTCTGGTAAAATTGTTTTCCCTGGAAATTCCTTTATATCCCTGGCAAATAAACCTATTAAATGTCTCGTCTGCAAGCTACTGTAAATATCCTGCTCACAGTGTCAGCTCAAGCCACTTCCGGTCAAAATTAATCCACAGTATTCCAATGGCCACTGAAACAAAGGCAACCAATACAGGGAATTAAACAGAAGTTAGGCAATAAATGTAGTCGCCACAATGGCCTTTATTTATCTAATACACTAGAACCTGACTTGCTGGTATTAGATTAATGGAAACATCATGCACATGCTCTAGAAACTACAAAAAGTTCTGTGGAATTAAGCTGATGCATGGGCCAGAATCTTCAAAAGTCTGGCTACCCTGAGATCAGAAGACCATCCTAAGAAGAAACTATGAACTAAACAGGGACCAGCAGGGAGAAAAGGGGCAAAAGATAGGTACAAGTCCTGACTAAGTTCCTTGTCAACAGGAAGCATGAACATGCAAACCATATATGAGATATCTAGGTCACTGATCCTCTAGCCTCAGATAAGCCACTCTATAGCTCCATGGAAGTAGAAATGGGGTTCCCAGAAGCCCTGAATGCCTGAATTCCAGACCACAAAATTTTGAGTAAAACAGCTTACTATTTCAAATTACTAAATTTTGGTCATTTAAGTACAGCAACAAATAGCCAGAACTCTGACTGTATGCAGAAGTCTAAATTCTAGGCAGGTATAAAAACAATCATTAATTATTACTTCTCAGCCTTTCAGCTAAGATCAGGTGTAAAAACAACCATTAACACAATATAGATATTCAAATATTTTTAGATCACTTCCAAACCTCCCTTCTAGGGAAAGAATCCTGTAGTGGAGGAAGCAACTATGGCTATTGGCCAAATATGGCCTGCCTTATGTTTTTATATGGCTCACAAATTTTGTACATTCAAATGACTGTGAAAAATAAAAGTGGCCTAGTGGTGCAGGCCTATAATCCCAGCCCTCTGAGAGGCAGAAGCACGAAGATTTCAAGTCCAAGCCCAGCCTAGACAATTTAGCAAGACCCTCTTTCAAAATCAAAACTAAAAAATGAGCTGAGGATATAGCTCAATGGGAAGGTCCTGGGTTCAATCCCCAGTATAACAAACACAAACAAAAGCTGGGCCAGCACTCACTAAGAAGGCTAAGGCAGGAAGGCTAAAGCAAGAAGACTGTGAATTCAAGGTCAGCCAGGCATGAGGGTATTGGCCTGTAATTCCAGGACTCTCCCTCATACCTTATAACCCATCTCACCTTGATGATTTCTCCACTAGAGGCGATTATATCTGTTGGAATAGTTACTCGAAATGAGCGCCCAACAACAGCTGTGCCATCAGGAATGCCAACCACGGTGGGAATGGCTTCATGGAGGTCTGGAAGCACTGAGTGCATGGATGCCTCCAGCTGGTTCTCCCAGTCCCTGACAGCCTCTGATGGTTCACTGGGCCAGTGGGACTGAGCCATGGTCATGGATAATAGGAAGAGAAAGGTCCTCCCCCAGAGGGGGTGCATGAGCAAGAGGCCCACAGACATCCTCTTCTCAGATCCAAAGTTGCCCAAGTTGATGGTCTTGCAAAGGAAGGAAGCAACTGACTTGATCCCAGAGCTGAGTCCTCACCCTCTGCACACCTGCTCCATCCCAGAGCACCCAGAGCCTGAAAAAGAAGAACAGATTCAGATTTCAGCAGTCCCCATGGTTTCAAAGTGGAAATACCAGCCCCCAAGTGAATTTTCTTCCAAGAATGTCTACTCTGAGATGAACCAAACCTTTCACCCATGTTCTCCAGCTACAGGACTGCCACTTACCAGTGGAATTATGGACAGTTCACTAAATATAAAAAACACAAGGGATTTTGAAAACTTTGTTTTAAAAAGGAATGTGAGGGCTGGAGGAATGGCTCAGTAAGTAGTTAAAGCACTTGCCTAGCAAGCACTAAGTACCTGAGTCCAATTCCCCAGTACCACATAAAATGATGTGGTGGCACGTATCTATCCTGTACTCAGAAGGCTGAGTCAGGAAGATTGCCGTGAGTCCAAGACCAGCCTGGGTTCCACAGTGAGTTCAGGATCAACCTGGGCTGCAGAGCAAGACCCTGTCTCAAAAAAAAAGGATGTGAAATACCTCATTAATAATTTTAATAAAGAGAGGCATAGGCTGGAGGAATAGCACAGCACTGAAAGTGCTTGCCTAGCAAGCGGCAGACCCTGGGTCCAATTCTCCAGCACCACGTAAGCTGGGTGTACTGATACACACCTATAATCCTAGTACTTGGGAGGCTGAGGCAAGAGGATTGCTGCAAGTCTGAGGCCAGCCTGGGTTACATGGTGAGTTCAGGATCAGCCTGGACTACACAGCAAAACTCTGTCTGAAAAAAAAAAAAAAGGCATGCTGGCAAACACCGATAATCCCACCATTCAGAAGGCTGAAAGCATGAGGACCGCTGTGAATTTGAGGCCAGCCTACACTATATAGTGGGATCAGGACCACCTTGGACTGCAGAGCAAAGCTCTATCTCAAATCTAAAAACAGTAACAATGATAATAATAACAATTTTATGTGGCTGGAGTGTGTAACTCAGTGATTAAAGCGCTTACCTAGCATGCAAAAGGCCCCAGGTTCCATTCCTCATTATCACATAAAGACAGCTGTAATCTCAGCACTTGGGAGGTGAAGACAAAAAGGGTGCTGTGAGGCCAGCCTGGGCTACCTAGGTGCGCTCAGTACAAGACTGTCTATATAGCAAGTCCCTGACTCAAAAAATATTTTTTAAGATATTGACTATGTAATGAAACATTTTATGTAATCAAATTTACTAATATAGTAGTAACAGTAATTACATAAATTAAGATACATTATTAAAACTAATTTGACCTGTCTTTTTATTTGTGTGTGTGTCACAAGAGAAATTTAAATAGCATATGTGGATGATATTTTATGTCTGTTTAGCAGTGCTACTCTAGATCTAACTTCCAATTTATATAAAATATGGGTGCTATAAAAGACAATCAGACAAATCTAGAAAGTGCGGCCTTCTACAAATTGGTGGCCTGGTCCTCCAAACACTGACATTCCTAACAGAGACTATTCTAGATTCAGAGATAGTAACTAGATATAATGGGTACATCTTGACTAGATCCTAGATTTATTTTAAAACCAGAAAGTAAACAAACCAAAAAACATGAACCCACAAGCTCAGCTGCCACTGGGTAACTGGAGAATTTGCATATGGGCTAGATATGATATTTACTGTTAATTTTCTCTCCTTTTTGCTTTTGTTTTTTGTTTTATTTTGTTTGAGACAGGGTTTTACTTACCATGGAATCCAGGCTGACTCTGAACCCAAAAGCAGGCTAGAGTGCTCTCAAACTCACAATCCTCCTGCCTCAGGGCTGGGATCACAGGCTGCTCCCACACTTTCAGCTATTATTAATTTTCTTAGATGATTACAATTGTGTGGTTCTTTGAGGATTGCTATTAATCTTATGAGTTATATTTTGACATGTTTAGGGATAAAGTGTCAAATACTCCACAACTCACTTTGAAATGGTTCAAGAGGTTAAAAGAAAATGGATATATAGAAATAAAGCTATGTGGTAATGTAATAATAATTTAAAAGGTACTTTTTAAGGAAAATAGTATCTGCACAGAGAAATATAGCAACTGCCCACTCCTCACACACCAAGTATTAATCACATGAACTGTTTATGAAATGCCTATTGGCATGGTAACAAAATTCATTTGGCCTTTCTTACTTTAATCCTCCAACAAAGTAAATAACAAGAAACCTGTAAATAACAAGAAAACTGCCCTCATCTCCCCCATTGGCTTCAGGTAGTGCAGGACTTGCTCTATTTAGGTTGGTAGCCACACAGCCATCTGTGGAACCTACCAGATACCCACAGATGACCCCAGTCATCATGAGCAATGTTCCATTTGGGAAAAAGATCCAGCCCAACCCTGAGCCCATGCTGCTTAAAAAACCCAAAACTGCTTTAAAAAAAAAAAAAAAAACACCAAGCTGGAGTTGCAGCCTAGCAGTTAAAAGTGCTTGCCTAGTGAGCGCAAAACTCTAGAATCAATTCCACAGCACCATATACACCTGTAATTCGAGCACTTGGGAAGCTGATGCCTCTGAGTACTGTCCTGTGTTTGAGGCTAGTCCTGGGCTATAGAGTAAATCCATGATCAGTCTGGACTACAGAGAGAAACCCTGTCTCAAAAAAAAGGAAGGAAGGAAAGAAGGAAGGAAGGAAGGAAGGAAGGAAGGAAGGAAGGAAGGAAGGGGAAAAAAGACCACTGAAATGGAAGGCATACTATTAAATCAATGCAAATGCAAGCAATTCCAATAGGCTTGTTTTGGGTTTCATTTTGGTGTTGCTGTTGAGTTGCTATTTCTATTTCTATTTTGTTTTAGAACTAAAATTCAATATACAAAACCAGGCATGGTGGCATGGTGGTGCATGCCTGTAATCCTAGCACTCGAGAGGCTAAGGCAGGAGGATTGATTGCTGAGTTTGAGGGCAGCTTGGGCTACATAGTGAGTTCAGGATCAGCATGGACTGCACAGCGAAACCTTGCCTCAAATAAATAAATAAATAAATAAATAAATAAATAAATAAATAAATAAATAAATAAATTTCTATATATAGAACCAAAGCCCAAGAAAGTAAAACAAGGGCTGGAGGAATAGCTCAGCATTAAAGTGCTTACCTAGCAAGGCCAAGGCCCTGAGTTTGATTCCCCAGCACCAATAAACTGGGCATGAAGGCACACACCTGTAATCCCAGCAGTTAGGGGGCTGTGACAGGAGGATTATTGTGTCTGAGGCCAGCCTGGGCTACACAGTGAGTTCAGGACCAGCCTGGGTTACAGAGCAAGCCCTGTCTAAAGAAAGGGGGAAAAAAAGGTAAAACATGTCCCCCTATCAAACATAAAGACTTATCATTCAGCTACTAAGACCAGTATCAACAACATACTGTGGAACACAAAGCCAGCTTGCAAAGGTACCAGGAGAAGTGGCCATCTATTGTGGTTTAGATCTGGAATTTCCCCCAAAGGTCTCATGTATCTGAATGTTATAGATTGTCTATGGAACCATGTGCTGTTGGGAGAATGGGGCCTAGTCTGGAGGGGTGGATTACAGGAATGTAAACTGGATTATGGGCACATAGTGGGGGTTCATCACACCTTCCATACCGGCATGCGGGCAGGAGGGGCTGATCACTGGGATGACACCCGGAAGGATCTATAAGCTGCTTTCTGCCTTCCTTGGAGGACTAGTCTTAACTTGCCTTGACTTGGCTTCCTGTTTGTGATGTCCTGAGAAGCTGCCTTCACCTCTGCCTCTGCCATGTACTTCCATTGCTGCCAGCCGCCCCTGAATGGACTGTGACCTTCTGAAACCATGAGCTAAAACAAACCTTTCCTCTCCTAAATTTGTGGATGTCGGGTATTGAATCACATCAACAAAAAAGTAACTAAGACACCATCTATGCAGAAAACAAATACAACTAGGGCCATACCTTAATTTTCATCCATTCAGTGAGGAGTGGGGATATAGATCTATGTTTAGCACTTAAGTGGCATGCTCTTGGCTTTGGGTTCGATCTCTAGTACTACAAAAAAATATAAAATAAAAGAAGATAAACCCCAGTGTATCCGATACACAAACGTAAAAAGCAGAATTTAAAAACTGCTATACTGGGCTGGGGGAATGGCACAGTGGTTAAAGTGATTGCCTAGAAAGCTCAAGGCCCTGAGTTGATTCCCCAGCACCACATAAAGGCATGGTGGCTCACACCTGTAATCCCAGCATTTGGGAGTCTAAGGGAGGAAGACTGCCATGATTCCAAGGCTAGCCTGGACTACAGATTGAAACCCTGTCTCAAAAAAACAAAACAAAAGAAACCTGGAATTTTTTTAGACTAAAATGTGAGCATAAAGAATTCACTCGGCGTAGAATGACTCAGCAGTTAGATCACTTGCTTAGCAAGCTCAAAGGCCTGAGTTAGATTCCCCAGCACCACATAAAGCTGAGCATGGTGGCATAGTGCTCAGGAGGCTAAGGCAGGAGGACTGCCGTGAGTTCAAGGCCAGCCTGGGCTCCATAGTGAGTTCAAGAGCAGCCTGGACTATACAGCAAAACCCTGTCTCAAAAAAAAAAAGTTTTTATTTTAAAAAGACATAAAACACACATTCATATCATGACATACAACCTGATTTCTGGGAAGATGGAGTAGATGTATCTTCCCCTTTTATTCCCAATAAATACAATTAAAAATCCTAAACATTATGTGTGTGTGTGTGTGTGTGTGTGTGTATCAAACAAGAAAAAAATTCTAAAAAGAGAAACCCAGGCATGAGGTTACACGCCTGTAATCCCAGCAACAGAGTGAGACCCTCTTTCAAAAAAAAAAAAAAAAAAAAAAAAAAAAAAAAAAAAAAAAAAAAAAAAAAAAAAAAAAAAAAAAAAAAAAAAAAAAAAAAAAAAAAAAAAAAAAAAAAAAAAAAAAACCCACAACACCAAAGCCTGGAAATGTAACTTAATGTGAGGATCTTGAGTTCAATTCTGGGGAGAGGGGGAAACTAAACTAAACTCTAGCCAAACACTACAGGAGAGAACTATGAATCCACCCCTACCCACACCAGAAAAATTTTCTGAGGCTGTAACAAAGTGACTCATGTATTTCCAATGGGGTATCACAGACTTTCATCCCCACTGTAAGCAACAGCTTAACAGCCCTACTTCTACAACCACAGTCAGTGGAAGCCATAGTAGAAGTACCAGAAAGTAACAAAGTGCCTGTCTCCCTCCCTGCTGGGACAGTGTCAGAGAAGGATCAGTAAGTAGAATTACAACTTTTACCACTGTTCACAACTGTCAAGGAACGTTAAATGGAGAACATGGACCTCTACCTACCTCTAGCTGGCAGCACTAAGGCAGTACTTCCCCCCAGACTTCCCCTGTCATAGCAGTGTCAGGAAAAGCCAGCTAAAGCATTTGCAGAAGAATGAAAGTAGACCTACCAATTTCACCATGCACCAAAATTAAATCAAAATGAATCAAAGACTTACAACATTAAAATGGAAACACTGAACTTGTTGGGAGAAAAAGTAGGTAGAACTCTCTAAGACATAGGTACAGGCAAGGACTTTGGCAATAAAACAACCAAAGCACGGAGATAACACTAAGAACTGACAAAATGGGCTATATGGAATATAATTAAAAAGGTCTGCACACCAAAGAAAACAATCAACAGAGTGAAGAGAGCACCCACAGAATGGGAAAAAATATTTGCTAGCTACTCCTCAGACAAAGGACTATTGTCAAGGATATACAAAGAACTGAAAAAAGTAGACCCCCCCCAAAAATAAAGAACCCAATCAAAAAGTGGGAATCTGAAATGAATAAAGTTTTCCAAAAAACTCCAAGTGGCCAATAAATACTTAAAAATTGTTCCAACATCTTTAGCCATAGAGAAATGCAAATTAAAACACTGAGGTTTCTTCTAATGCCAGGAAGAATGGCTACTATTAAAAACTTATAAAACAACAAATGCTGGCAAGACTGTGCAGAAAAAGGTACCCTCCTACTTTGTTGGTGGGACTGCAAACTGGTAGAGCCACTATGGAAAGCAGTGTGGAGATTCCTCAAAAAACTAAACATCGACATCCCATTTGACCTAGCTACTATAACTCTTCTGGGTATCTTCCCAAAAGAGTTAGAGATATCATACCACAGCAAAACCTGCATACTCATGTTTATAGCAGCACAATTTATAGTAGCCAAATCTTGGAAGAAGCCAACATACCCAAATACAGATGACTGAATAAAGAAGATGTAGTATGCATATACAAGAGAATATTAATCTACCATAAAGAATGACAAATATAGGTCATTTGTAGGTAAATGAATGCACCTTGAGAAGATAATGCTTAGCAAAATGAACAGGACCCAGTGAAGTCAAAATCAGAGAGTTTCTCTAATATGAGAAAAATCAAACCATAAAAAATGTTAAGGATACAGAAGAAAGAAGATGGAGACTGTAGATAAGGAAAGGGGGGTGAGAGGCTGAGAGGGGGAAAGGGAAGTAATGTGTAAATAGGAAAAAAAGATTTAAAAAAACAACTAAAACAGAATGCAGAGCTTCAGAAGAAAATACAGAAATTTGAGTGTTAATCAAAAAATCCCACATGGGGCTGAGGCTATAGCTCAGGGATAGAGCACATGTTTAGATATGAGGCTCTGGGTTCAATTCCCAGCAGCACAAAAAAACGAAAAAAAGTCATTCATACCAAGCAGGAAATTTTCAAATGAAATAAAAAAGACAATTATTAATAGATAACATAAAAATGACACAAATGTTATTTTCGTCACTGTGACTCAATATCCAACACCCACAACTTAGGGAGGAAAGATTTATTTTAGCTTACAGCTTCAGAAGGTCACAGTCCATTCATGGGTGGGTGGCTGAAAAATGGTAGATGCACACAAAGCAGGGCTGTTGTGGGGGCAGGGCCAGAGCCAGAGCTCCAGCGACAGAGATCCTCAAAGCATGGTCATACACAGAAAGACTGGGAGGAAGAGCAGAATGAGCACCCACCTCTCCAGGTCAAGCCCAAGCATCTACCCCTTCCAGCCAGGCCCCACCTACCAAACCTACATAGTATCCATAGGAATATGAGGATTTTGGAGGGGCACTCCAGATCCAAATCATGACATGGACCTACTTAAAAAGTTCAGAATATAGGGCTGGAGGAATGGCTCAGCAGTTAAATCACTTGCCTAGCAAGCGTTAAGTCAAGCACTAAGTACCCAAGTTCGATTCCCCAACATCACATAAGCCGGGCATGGTGGTACATGCCTATAATCCCAGCACTCAGGAGACTGAGACAGGAGGATTGTTTTGAGTCCAAAGGCAGCCTGGGCTCCATAGTGAGTTCAGGACCAGCCTGGGCTACAGAGCGAGACCCTCTCTCAAAAAAAAATAAATAAGCAAAATTGGTCTTACAAAAATAAAGAACATCAAGGTATGAACAAACCAAGTGACAGATACTCAGATATGTAAGAGTCTGTTTTCTCCTGAGTGTTTGAAACACCTGAAAATGAATCTCCATCCTACCTCCTGGTGCCCATGTCACTAAGATTTACACAAATATGTCCCTGAGGACAGAGTCTGTGTGCATCCCTAGATCCCAAGTCATCCATTCTTCAGTTCTGGCTAAAGTCAAAACATCTAGTTTCTAGGACATCAGGCCCTACAAGAAAAAAAAAAGGGGGGGGGGGATGAGAAATGAACTGAAATATCTCAGTAAATTTAAGATATTTTCTAATCTGGCAGTCTTACCCTCTCATCAATGCAAGCTAACTAACAGGCTAAAACATAACTCTCCTTCCTGTTTCTACTGCCTTGTACCATCTTCCAAAGCTGTATGTGACCATGCTGTTCTCACAGGATTTCAGACCCACTCCTCAGTAGGGACCTTTCTTGGCTGTCATCAAAACATTATTGGATTACGTTTGCCCACCACCAACTCACCAACAGGAGTCAAATGACCACGAAGGATCCATAGGCATTGTTTCCAAGAACCACTTAAATCCCAATGACAGTGGCTGGAGGAATAATTCAGGGGCTGAAGCACTTGCCTAGCAAGCTCAAGGTTCTGAACAGTGGATCACACCTGTGGTCCAGAACTCAGGGGGCTAAGGCAGGAGGATTGCCCTGAGTTCAAGGCCAGCCTGGGCTATACAGTGAGACCTTGTCTCAAAAACAAACACACAAACAAACAAACAAAAAATCCCAATGACATCTGCAGGGTCTTCCATCTGTGTCTCAATGCCCAGTGCTCCAAGTCTTTTCCTCAGATTCCTATATATTATCTCAAGCTTAAGGTTTTCTTTATCTCTTTGCTTTGTCTTGCTTTTTTTTTTTTAGTAACAGTTCTTTATTTAATGAAGGATAGACTTCTGGATTTGTTAAACCTAAACAGACAATGGTTTCTTGAATGTTTTCATCTTCATCATGGCTGACCTGATCTAAAAGAAGTTGTAGGGAAAAAGGGAGAAGTATCAACAACTACAGAAGAACTTGAATAAATCCATATCAGGAAGGCAGAAGCTTGAGGCACAACTCACAGAAAATGCATTGTGAAGGAAGAACTAGCCTTGCTGGATGCATCCAACGTGGTCTTTAAACTTCTGGAGTCCATGCTGATCCAGCAGGTGCTAAGGAAGGTTAAGGCCACAGTCGGGGAAGAGGCCTGACCATGTCAAAGCTGAAATTAAGTGATATGAAGCCCAGATCTGGGACCTCAAGCAACAGTCAGAGCAACAGAGGGAGACCCTTGCTCAGCTGCAGCAGGAGTTCCAGAGGGCGGAAGTAGCAAGACCCCAGGTTGAGGGGAAGGGAGGGAAGGGATTGAGGCAACTTTAGGATCTAAGCTACAGAAGGTAATAAAAAAAGCTTGGAAAAAACAAAACAAAGGATGCAGGGGGAGGCTCCTGTGAGTAGGCTGCCTCTTGCTTCATTTTTGTAACTCCTGTTTTCTTGTGTGTTCTTTCTGTATCCTTCTTTGGTTTTGTTTTGTTTTGGGTTTTTTTTTTTTTTTTTTTTTTTTGAGACAGGGTCTCATTCTGTAGCCCAGGTTAGCCTTGGACTCAGGGTAACCCTCCTGCCTAGGCCTCCCAGAATGCAGGGATTACAGGCATGCACCACCACACCCAGCTTATGTGGTACTAGAGAATGGAACTCAAGGCCCTGTGTTTGCTAGGCAAGCACTTTAACTGCTGTGCCATTCCTACAGCTCCTATCTTTTTACTTGCTTGTTTTTAAAACAGTCTCTCGCTCTGTAATCCACATTGGAATCAGGCTGGTCCTGAACTATATAATCCAGCCTGGCCTCAAATTCACAGCAATCTTCCTGCCTCAGCCTTCCAAGTGCTGGGTTTACAGGCATCCACCACCGTGCCTGGCTTATACGGTGCTAGGTAATGGGAGGTTTTTTGGTTGTTTTGTTTGTTTGTTTTGTTTTTTAAACAGGGTCTATAGGTGTAATCCAAGCTGGGCTTCAACTCATTATGCAGCCCAAACTGCCCTCAAAATGACAATCCTTCTGCCTCAGTCTCACAAGTGCTGGGATTACAGCCATGTGCTACCACACTTCTCTCTTGTAATACTTTCACAGTATATTAGATCACTTTTTATATTTTCTAGATCTTTTCTTCCACACTATCTCAAAATAGTAACTTCAAGGTTTTCTTTATTGTTATACAATACCACCTTTAGCTGCCTTTTCCTTTCTCATGAATTTAATAAATGGCTCAGCTGAACCAACATTCCTACAAGACTAAACTATAGGAGGGCAGGGACATAACCCTTGCTAATTCCCTAATGTATGACCAGCACTCACACAGCAAATGAATGGGAGGGTACTGGTCTTTTTGCCCGGAAGTTTCTTCTATAACTTTTTTTTCTTCTATGTTTTATACAATCTAACTCAGTTTACTTACTTTTCCACTTAGATCCAGTTGATCTTTTACTTTTCCAATCTGATCCTCAATTTAAAATTCCTAGCTCATTTGAGAAAAAAAAAGCATCAATTAAGGGGAGGCACACCCTGCCTTACTGGGAGCATAAGCTCATTCTGCTATCTGTAGACACATGACAACAGGGAGTGTCTGTTTCATAGACATGACTAAGCGCTCTGCGCTTGGGAGGCAGGCAATGTCCAGGACACAACTCTTAACTACTATACGTTGGGTTTCCATGCTCTGAGAAGAAGGGAACTTTTTCAATTTAGCAAAAAAGCAGCCAGTGCCTTCCTGATACTGGCTTCCTATAAGCAAGTCATATCTGCCAATGCTAACAACTTGGCAGACAGTATCCACATACCTGCAGTAAGACAGCCTCACACCAGATATTTGGTTCCTTCAGAAATCTTCCTCTTCATTGTTATTGCTATTTTGGTTCTGGGGATGGAATCCAGAGCATTTGCACTATGCTATAACCCATTCCATTTTGATTTTTGATTCTGAAACATAATCTCACTAAGTTGCCTAGGCTGGGCTTGAACTTCTGATCCTGCCTCAGCCTCCTAGAGCACTGAGATTCCAGGTCTTCATCACTGAGTCTGGCTACCATCTCGTTTTTCAGATATCCAGGCCCAAAGAGAGGTAAATACTCACCCATGGCAGGAGGGAAAGGTGCTCAGTTTTACTGACAAGATCGCCCACAGTAACACTATACAAATACACACAGACAAACACATACCCTCTCTCACACATTCATATTATATCACTGGAACATGAGATAGTATTCCAGGCAGTTCAAAAATAACATCTCAGGAGCTGACGCCACAGCTCAATAGTTAAAAGTACTTTCCCAGCAGGTACAAGCTCTGCGTTCATCTCTCCCAGAACCACATAAAAATGAGCTAGGCACGGTGGCACACACCTGTAATCCCAGCACTAAAGAGGCTGATGCAGAAGGATTGCCTAGGACAATCAAGACTAGCTTGGACTATGTAGTGGGTTTAGGGCCAGCCCAGACCACAGAGCAAGACTCTTCATCTCAGAAAACAAGACAAAATAAAATACGATAAAGAGTATGTCTAAGCTGAACTTACTAAGTTTCACTGACTGAGCAGCCAGAGCCAGAGCAGTGATGGGAAGACGCAGTGCAGTGCCCTCTAGTCTATACCTACAGCACTGCCCCAGACTCTAATAAAATGCAACTTCATAAAGAGGGATATGTGGGGCTAGAGGTATAGCTCAGCAGTTAAAACATTTGCCTAGCAAACACAAGGTCCAGGGTTCAATTCCCCAGCACTACATACTAGCTGGGAACGGTGGCCCACACCTATAATCATAGCATTCAGGAAACTGAGACAGGAGGCCAGCCTGGGCTGCATAACAAGTTCAGGACCAGCCTAGCCTACAGAGCAAGACTCCCATCTCAAAAAAGGGGGGTTGGGGGAAGATGGCAGGATGAATGGCACAGCAGTTAAAGCACTTGCCTAGTAAGCACAAGTCCCCAAGCTCGATTCCCAAGTACCACACAAAGCTGCACATGCGTAATCCCAGCACTCAAGAGGCTGAGGCAGGAGGATTACCGTGAGTCCAAGATTAAGTCCTGACTACACAGTGAGTTCAGGACCAGCCTGGGCTACAGAGCAAAACCCAGTCTCAAAAAAAAAGGGTATGTATAACATTTTACAACAGACCAAAAAATGGGGGTACCACCACAACTTTGGAGAAGCTTCTGACTCCCTGAGAGGCAAGGCTGCCAGGCAGCAGTTTCATCCCTCAGCCTGAGGTGTCCTACTTCCAGGTACAAAGAAACTGTAAAAAGTGGGCTGGAGGAGTACCACAGTGGTTAAAGCACTTGGCTAGCCAAGTGTAAGACCCTAAGTTTGACTCCGCAGCATCAGAGAAGCCAGGTGTGAAGGTATGAACCTATGATCCCAGCACTCAGAAGGCTGAGACAAGACAATCACTATGAGTTTGAGGCCAGTTTATGCTACAGAGTGAGTTCAGGACCAGCCTGGTCTATAGAGAAGAGATGAGAAGAAGAGAGAAGAGGGGAGAAGAGGGGAGGAGAAGGGAGAGAAGAGTGGAAGAGAGGAGAGAGAGGAGGGGGGAGGAGGGACGATTTTGATAGCATTAGAGCTTGCAAAGCCTGGAGAGGAGACAGGCTTCTTTCTGGGACACTGCTGTCCTACAGTCAGCCACTGCAGACATACCTTCTCTTGCTCTTTTCTTGGCAAAAGCTCCCACCCTAAGAGCTTCCAGCACCTGAGAAGAAGCCCCAGAATCCTGGACACCCATCTCATGCCCTCCCTGGCCATGGCATACACTTAGCACTTAATAGCACCACGGAGGTAGTACTTCCACAGAAAGCTGGCTGGAGGTAGAAGAATATCTGAGCAGCAGGTCTTGAATGAGCTCCGGGGACGTGCGTCCTCAGGAATGAGGACAGTCTGAGGTGAGAGCTCACTGCACTTTGCAGTAAGACTCACTACAGGGTTGTACTCTTGCTCGCAGGAACTACAACTAGTTTAGATGCAGCACCTGCTAATGACCATGCCAATGCTATACTCCTCTCAAGGAATAAAACTTTATAGTAAGTAAAACTTTCAGATATCTTAACCTAAAGATGCAGGACTCTCAAGTGATGGGCAGAAGCCAAACATGGTGGTACATACCCAGAATCCCAATACTCCAGGAGTGAGAGATAGAAGGTCCAACAGTTTGACAAGAGGATTAAAAATTCAAGCCCAGACTTACAGAGATCTTGCCTCAAAATAAAAAATTTAAGAAGGGCAAAGAATGTAACGCAGAGCAAAGGTGCTGGCTAGGTTTAATCTCCAGTACTAAAAACAAACAACCAGCCAGCCAGCCTGGCCTTGGGCAGGTCCTTTAGGAGGTATTACAGAACAAATACCTAAAAATAGTGCCCTATGTAAACCATTATGGTCTGGATCTGAAGTGTCCTCCAAAAGCCTCATGTAACTGAGAGGTGATCGGATGGGGGGGGGGGGGTCAACTGTATTAGTAGATTAATTTATTAATGATTTCAAGCCCTGGCTGGGCAGTTTAAGGACTTAGCAAGACTATCTTAAAATAAAAATAGAAAAAAGGACTAGGAATATAGTTCAATCCAAAGGCCCATTTAATCCCTACTATCAATCAAACCTAAATTGTAAGCATTACTCTAAACTGTTCTTGGCCCAAGAGGTACAATGAGGTTTCTCTGCAACAAGACAAATTTCTACGTTGCCTGTTGGTAATATGGGACCGTCACTAAAAGCTATATCCATGGGAAGCCACCAGGAAGCTGGACAACAAACCAGAGACCTGGGGTCACATATAAACCAAGAGATTTAAAGAGAGAAATATGTGGGAGACAAAACTGCCACCTTTGGAATGCAAGTATAGCATAACAAATAGAAATACTACATTAAGCACCTCTCTCATTTGGAAAATTACTGCAGATTCTCACTTATCACAGATTCCAAAAACAAGGGTCCACAAAGGGCAGTGCTTTCTGCTGAGGATGGTTTGCTTTTTTCCACCAAAGGTGGAAAAAGGATTTAACACAGGTGAAAACATGCCCTACAAGAAGGAAAAACCCAGGGCTGAAACTGTCCACCGAAGCATGATTTTAATCTGAATAGATTTTTAACATTTTATATGACACGGCTCACTGAATACGCTAGAGTTAAACATTACTCACTACTGAATGCTACACTTAAAAACTGTTCAGATAGTAATTTATTTATTATTTATCTAATTTATGGTGACAAGGTTTTATTCTGCAGTCCAGGCTGGCCCAGAGACTCACTATGTAGCTTAAGCAAGCCTCAAACTCACAGCAGTCCTCCTGCCTCAGCTTCCTGAGTGCTGGGATTACAGACATGCTCCACCACGCCTGGCTTATGTGGTGCTGGGGAACCAAACTTCACGCTTTGTGCTTGCTAAGCAAGCGCTCTAACCACTATGCTATTCATCTAGCCCCTCAGATAGTAAATTTTATGTTGTGTTTTTGTACAATTAATGGTTGTTTTAGGCTAGCAATAAAGCTCAGCACTAGAGTACACACTGAACATGCATGAGGCCTCAAGTTCAAATTCCAGCTCCACCCATATACCTTTATTATTTTAAAAATACCTAAGATGATTTTGTTACATACATTTGGTCATAATAACTATCTCAGAAAACATGACTAAAAGTGTAGCTCTGTGGTACAGCACTTGCCTAGCATGCACCAGGCCCTGGCCTGTTCAATTCCCCACACTGGGGGGAAAAAAAAAAATAGGGGAAAAAAAAAACATTATGCCGGACACCACCAGGTCCGGCTGTGTTTTGTTTTTGTTTTTGTTTGAGGTAACATATTGTATTCCAGGCTGGTCCTGAACTCCTTACACAGTACACATTGGCCTCAAACTCCAAGCAATCCTCCTGTCTCAGCCTTCCAAGTGCTGGGATTACAGGTATGCAGTATCTTGCCCAGCTAAGTTTTACAAGGTCCTGAGGGATTGAACCCTGGGCCTTACACATACTACGCAAGCGCTATAACCACTGAGCTATGCCCTTACCATGGTTTTAAAGCTATAGTATAGTAATATCCTAGAAATTCATTCACTCAGCTGGCTTCATATTTCTCACTGACTCACTTAACTTCCAATTCATGTTAAATGCAAGCTCCATTCATGTTAAATGTCCTACCTTTCAAAAATCTTTTCTATCATATTTTTACTGTACCTTTTAAACTCTTAAGACATATTTAGGTACACAAATTCTACTGGGCTACAGCAGCCTACAGTATTCAATACAGTGACATGCTAGTCTACAGGAACAATAGGTCATATCATATAAGTGCAATCTATGATGTTCACATGACAAAACTATTCAATGACACGTTTTTCAGAATATATTCTCATCATTAAGTGATATAAGACTGCATTTATAAACAGGTATTTCAAGTAGTTGCTTACCAAAAAGTAAAAGTTGCCTTTTGGCTCCCCTGGCTCGCTTGTCATCCTATCCCTTCTTACCACAGTAGAAAGGAAAAGAGTGGGGCTATGCTCTGAGACCAGGATCCTTGGTGTCTACTCAAGTCAAAGTTGAACAATAAGAGCTACCCTGAGAGGAAAGGAGGGAGAAGCAGCCCACTACTAGGATCTCTGCTGTTCTCTACTCCCTTAGATGCCTGGCAGAGAGCAGATAAGCACTTGGAAGATATACACAGAGTACAGAAGGGCTTTCACTGAATTCCCAAAACGATTCATAAGCACAAAGGCAATGGCCAGCTGATTCACACTTTCAAGGTAAAAGCTGAGTTTTCTGGTCTTTTTTACCACTATACTACAAAAAATTAAAAGTGCCATAACTCTATAAACTATTCTGCTAATCTGGGCAGAGGTGCCAGTCATCCTCTGCTTCCTGCTCTCCGCTGTACATTAGCTGCACTCTTCGACCCTGACACGGCCCTATGAGACAGTACTGGGACCCAGATCTCTATGCTAGAGAGGCCAAATAAGGGTGTCCCAACCCCTGATGATGGATTTCTTGCACATTCACAGTAAGGTGCCATTCTATTAAGTGTTTAAGCAATATTTCAAGTTTAAGCATTTAAAGTTGTGACCACATTTAGTCACATTCTTTTCTGGCCACATTCTTAAAGCTTGAACATCAGGAACATTTCTTTCATGCCAGAAAGTGCTAAATCAACACAAGTTGTTTATAAAAGGACAAGACAAAACCAGCACACACTACCTTTGCTCTGGATTTCCTAACAGAATTCCTTCCCTCCCATAGGTGGCTCTTCTAGCCCTTTTACGTGCTTCAGCTTTGCCACAGCTGCAAATTCTGAGTAATCACAAACTTTCCAGGGTATTAGGTAAACAATTCCAAAGGCCAAGGTCAAACACCAAAAAGACAATCTCGCCAATTCTCAGAATCCTTGCTCTACAGAAGTATGGTCACCAAAGCAGTGAGCCAGACCAATGTGTTAGAAAAGACAAGGACACCTCTCCCATGTGGAGCCTCAGAATCAGGCCTTCCTAAAGAACATAAGAGCATAGCACTCACTGAACTGTCAAAGGCCAAGATCTTGGACCAGGCCCCGCCAGCTCCCATGCTGCTAACTTTTCCCAGCAGAGGATACTGAGCTGTTCATTAGAACCAAAGCACACATCTAGATAAGTGTGCTTAGATTAGATTAGATACCTCTATACCTAGTTAACCTGAAACCATCAAGAACTTTTCTCCTCAAATCTCCAAGAGAATCCAGCTGCTATCTGCCAAACTGGGCCTTGCACTCAGGTTAACATGAAGTATCCTTGAAGGCATGCCTGCCCTTAGTTCCCATTGTTTCCACCTTCATTCTGCCATCTTTGTTTCCTAGCACAAAGGAAAAGGTAGATTTCACTCTGTGGCAATTTTTACAAATTGATCTCTGCATTTTAGCACCTTAAGGATTAAAAGCTAAAGGCAAAAGTAATGGTAAGTGTAAGAGATCTGCATTATCAGAAGAGTACAAGCCAGGCATGGTAATGCATGCCTGTAATCGCAGCACTTGGAAGACTGAGGCAGGAGGACTGCTTGAAGTTTGAGACATAATGAGCTATACAGTGAACTGAAGACCAACCTGGACTACTGAGCAAGACTCTGTTTAAAAAAAAAAAAAAAAGAGTGCAATCAGGAGTCATGGTGGCACATACTTAGAATCCCAGCCTCTCGGAACACTAATGCAACTTGATGAAACCCTGTCTCAAATATAAAAAATAAAAAGGACTGGGGATGTGCTCAGTAGTAGAGCACTTATCTAGCATGTGCGAGACTCTCTGTTTAATTCCCAACACTAGTATAAAAAAAGAAAAAGAGGTAATACTTTATTAATCAGGAGCTGGAGTAATGGTATAGTGGTTAAAGGGCTTGCCTTCCAAGAGCAAGGCCCTGGGTTCGATTCCCCAGCACCACATAAGCTGGTCATGGTGACGCATACCTACAATCCCAGCATACATGAGGCTGAGGCAGGAGGATTGCCTTCAGTCCAAAGCTAGCCTAGTCTCCACAGTGAGTTCAGGAGCAGCCTGGGCTACAGAGTGAGACACTGTCTCAAAAAAAAAAAAAAAAAAAACACCTTAGTAATCAGTCTGTAAGAGAAAATACACCTGATATCCCTGGATGAATGGAAGTAATGTAAAAACTGCAAACTTTAAATGAGCTTTCTTTAAATTAGCTGTGGTTTTACTTCTTATGCTAGAAACCACTACCCCAAAGCTGCTGTATTAGCTCTTGTGGCAAGGCATGGAAGTTTTGAGGTCAGGAGTGCTGGGGGCACTTCCTGCTTCTTAGCTCTTTCGCAGGTCTACAGTGACTTAGGGAGGTATCTTTGTGTGTTATCAGTTTAGAGAGGACCTAATTTAAAAAACAAAGTCTCTCCTGTTAATTCTACTGGTAAACGGGAAACATGCTACTTTTTTAGCTCCTCATCCCAAAAAAAGTCTACATTTTCCTCTTGGCATCTGCTGAAGATAACAGGTAATGATCTAAAGCTGGCAGCAAATGCAAGAGTTTTTTCTTCCCCTAGGAAGAGAAGCATCTTTAAGGAGCCTGTGGTGCTGTTTGTCCCAGTTCAGTTTGGTATTTTTTTTTTTTCTTTTTTGAGACAGGGTCTTGCTCTATAGCCCAGGCTGGCCCTGAACTCACTATGTAGCCCAGGCTGGCCTTGGCCTCACAGCAATTCTCCTGCTTCAGCCTTCTGAATGCTGGGATTATAGGCATGCGCCACCACGCCCAGCTTCACATGGTGCTTAGGAATCAAACTCAGGGCCTTGCACTTGCAAGGCAAGCACTTTAACAGCTGTGCCATTTCTCCAGCCTCCTCCTCTTCAGTTCTGAACCAAGTTAGTGGGGTAAGTGTAACAGTGAGATCTGGAAGAGAACCTACAAGGTCACAAATAAGGACTGTGATCTCTATGGCCATTTTCTCAGCCAGGTAAGAGATGTTTAAAGCTCACATGTCTGAAGAACTTGGCATGGGGGTATGAAAAGCACCTCTCCAGTCCCTGTTAGCAACTGCTCTCTTAGTTTTGCATCTTCCATTCCCCTAGAGAAATGCTATCAGGGGCAAGCAGGTAAAGGAGCAGGAAGAGAAACAGAGGCAAATCAAGTATGTTCTACAGAACAGCTTAGTATGAGGATGAGTTACAGCTCCATCTAGTTTACTCATGTTCTCTTTTGCCTATAACCTCTCTTACTGGCCTTCATGTCTTCTTACTGATCATGAAATTTCTGAGCAGGCAGGACAATGGGTACCTCTATGGCTTTGAGAGGAGGCACTGGCCTATTAGGAGAACAGGGTTGCACAGAAACCCTGGAGTCATGGTTATATCTGCATGCAATAAATATATACAGATTTCCTGCTGGACATGGAGGCACACTTATAATCCCAGCTATTCAAGAGACTGAATCAAAAGGATCACACATTTGAGGCTAGCCTGGGCAACTTAGTGAGACCCTGTCCTTAAATAAAATATTAAAGAAAAAGGGCCAGGGGGTACAACTGAGGTTTTAGTTCTGTGGTAGACTGCTGGCAAGCTTGAGGCGCCAGTATCACCAAAAAGGAGAGAGAGATTAATTTCTAATCTTAAGACTATAGAACCCAAGATAAAAACTCACTAGGTAGTTAAAAAAAGACTTAAATCTTACAAAACAAGGTTCTTCTAGATACTTAGCTCAGGATACCAAAAAAAAAAAAAAAAAAAATTACATAGAACCTGACAGGAAGTCAGGCCCTGTGCTCAGGCCTATAATACCAGCATGTTGGGATGCAGAGACAGGAGGATCACAAATTCAAGCCCAGCCTGGGCAACTTCAAAACTTAGTGAGACTCTAAATAATGCCTGGGGACATAGCTCAGTGACTAGAGACCTTGCTTAGTAAATTCGAGTCCCCAGTTTGATCCTCCAGTACCACATTAATAGCTGGCAATGATAGTGGCAGAAGGACTGCTGAGTTTTAGGCCAGCCTGGTCCGCACAGGAAGTTTAGGCACAGCCTGGACTTCAGATTGAGACCCTGTCTCAAAAAATAAATAAATAAATAAAAAGTAAAAATGCAGCCCAGTGCAAAGGCCTTGGGCTTGACCCCCAGTACCATATGCACATACAAAAGAAAAAAATAAAGATGTAGGATGTAGCACACACAATGGAAGGTCCTGGGTTCAATATCCAGTACCACATGCACACATACAAGACAGGTCCAAGATCCACATCTCCTGGGCCTCTCCTCTAATCTGTCACTTCTCTACCTTGCTCAGCACCGCCTCAGGTTCCTGACTTATGGCTGGCTACTCTCCTCTGGGTTCTACTCTTGCACAAACAGAAGCATCACATCACTGCCCAACCAGAGACATCAAACCCTTGGGTTGCCTACTTACCTTCAAACTGGGCCTCCAGTCTTCCTCTCCTGAAAGACCACTACTCCTTCACCACTCTAGGAGTGTTTTTCTTTCTTCTAAGTATGTCTCATCCCTGCCATTCTCTCAAACATGATCACACTCCACAGCATTTTCCCTGTACAGGGCTACAGGTGTTCCTATAGTGCAACTGTCATGGTTTGGATCTGGAGTGTCCCCCAAAAGCCTCATGTACATATGGAAATTGTGTGGTGTCGGAAAGTGGGGCCTAGCTAAAAAAGGCAACTGCATGGGGCTTTACCTGGAGGGGCATATACTCGTTCTGCCCTTCCTCCTAGACTTGTCTCAGTTCTGCTGGGCTGCTGTGAGGACCTCTGTCTCCCAAAGCACCGGCTCCAGCTCTGGCTCTAGCTGCTGCACCACCATGGGATTCTACCCTTTTTCAGCTACCCACCCATGAACAAACTGAGACCTTCTGAACTGTGAGCCAAAATAAACTTTTCCTAGCCTAATTTGTGTATGTAGGATACTGAGTCACAGCAAGACACAGCAACAAGAAAGTAAGACTGCAACTATGTTCCATTTAACCTAGAATACCCTCTACTGAAGCATCTATCCTTCAACAATCCTTCAACAGTACAGGTGTTCGATAACTATTTGGTTGGTGAATTAATACAAATTAACATTTTTCCTCAAATGTGGCTCCATATCAATTTATTCCTCACCCTTTTGATATTTCCAACTCGTAAGTACTGTTCCTTATACGTTCAGGGTACACAGGCCTCTTCTTCTTTGTACCACTCTCACAGAAAGACACAAAACAAAAATAATCATAAGTGTGTGTTATGTTAACTTTGTCAGCTGGAAGATACAGCTCAGTGGTAGAGTATCTGCCTATCCAGGCCCTGGGTTCAATCCCAAACACTGAGGGGGAAAAAGGTAGACTTTTCACCCTTCTTTTGCAATCCTAGGGATTAAGCTCAGAGCCTTCTCACTGAGCTATTACATACTCAGCCATTTTTAAAATTTTGAAACAAGGTCTTGCTCAAGTGCCCAGGCTGGACTAATGATCCTCCTGCCTCAGCTTCTGAGAATCCTAGGATTACAGGAAAGCACCAATACACCTAGCTAAAAGTGGATTTTTAGGGAATAGGGGCAAAGCTCAGTGACTGCCTAGTGCACTTGCCTAGGAAGACAAGACCTGGGCATCCCAGCACCACATAACAGCTGGATGTGGTGGTGTATACCTATAATCCCAGCACTTCTACCCAAGAGGAAGGTCATGAGTTCCAGGCCAGCCTGGGCTACATAGAGAGTTCAGGACCAAGCTATACTACAGAGTGAGACTCTGTCTCAAAAAAAAAGTGTCCTATTTTTTTAATCCCTCCTCAACTCCAGGTCTCATGACCTTAAGTGTGGCTTCCTCAAAAAAACCTGCCCAACAGAGCCCTCCATTATCTAAAACCTTTTCTTCTTCATCATTAAAAAAAAGGACAGGAGAAGCTACTTCTGATTTGTTCATATAAACTAAATAATCTAACAACAGTACAGGAAGGACACACAGGAAAGTAAGAAACACATCTCCCTATGGTACTGGCATCTACCTGACAGAAAACCTTTTCAGACTACCTGCTCCGCACATTCAAGGACATGAAATCATTACCTCACAGTCCTGATAGTAAGGGAAACAGTGCTGCCTCATGGAACTAGGCTTAAGGCAGCTCACAGGCAAGATCAACAGGCCCTCACATCAACATTCAAATCTATCTTTCCTCTTTATCAACTCAATGCCTTCCGATCAACTACCAACAAAGGTTAGGGATACTGCTCAGTAGTACAGTTCATGCCCAGTACGTGCATGGTCCCATGTTCAATTCCTCGCACCAAGTCTGGCATGGTGGCGCACACTTGTAATCCTAGCACTCTGGGAAGCTGAGGCATGAAGATCACAAATTCAAGCCCAACATGGGAAATTTAGCGTATTAGCAAAATCCTGTCTCAAAATTTAGAAACACGGCAACCAGAGGCTGTGACCTAAGCCTGAACATGGCAGTTTTGCCAGGGCCCCTGAATGACGTTTTGGTCAGGCAGTATTTTTGTCTCCACCAGGAATGCCCTGGTGGCAAGTAAGGTGATGCTGCTCAAGCTCTTTCAGAGACAGACCTATACCTGTCTGTCCCACAGATACGGCCTCTCCATCAGTTTCACGGGAGTTATTGTCACCATCATCTCCCCCTTCCAGTTCAGAAAGATTTGGTTTAAGATTCAGAGAACCAGACACAGGAGAATTCAGACAGAAGCAATACTGAGAGAGGTATTACCTGGTTCCCAGAACTTCCTAGACATGGAGACCTTGGAGGAGCCCTAAAATGCTGTCCTTGTTCAGAAAACACTAGAGATGGGTGTTTCTCTGGACACCATGCTGTGTCTTTTCCCTCTGTCCATGCATCATCTTCTCAGCATTTGTATTAGTAATAAAGAAGTGAGTACTCAGTAAAAAAAAAAAAATGAATATACAAATCAACAAAAAGAGGGCTAGGGATACATCTCAGTACAAAGGTCCTGAGTTCAACCCCCAGTATGGCATAATTAATTAAGTCAGACATGGTGGTGCACATCTATAATCCCAACACTCTGGGAGGCTAAGGCAGGAAGACTACAAACTCAACCTCAGTCTAGTAGTTTGTTGACTCAGTGAGACTGTGCCTCAAAATAAAACATAAAAAGGGGTTGGGAACGTAGTTCAGTGCAAAAGCTGTGAGCTCAAACCCGGTCCATAAATAGTAACAACAATTAAAATTTTTTAAAAAGGGCTGAAGCTTGTTTTATTGTAGCAACTCACTTATTAGGTCACTGATGAAAATTTATCGTAAGAAAACTGACTGATGTAAATAACCCTGTGAATGTACAAATATTATACCTTCCAATATTCAGCTAAGGCATTTGAAATTTAATTTTTTTTTCCTTCTTCTTTCCCAAATTTACTAGTCTTTTGAACTACATGCTTGTAGTTATTTTCTAATGTGAACTGGTGGGTAAGGCCAGGTTTAAAAATAGCAACAAAGACATAGCAAAATATAGAAAAAAATCTTTTGGATTCAGAGAAGAGGCATCAAGATTTAACTACTGCGACCCATTCGAGAAATAGGAAGCTGAGTTAGAGTGGTGACTTAAGTGAAATGACTTAGGTGTGGAAGAGTAAAATGTTAAACGCTGTATGGTTTCTCTGACTTGGAAAACCCAGAACACAGCCATTCTTTGGAACCACATGAAGTGATAGCCAAGGTTGGGGGAATGGAAAGGATGGGGTGGGAGGGTAGACAATGGGAAGGAATTGTAAAGTCGATATGATACATATGTGTACGAAACACCCAAATTCATTGTAAATACTATGTTTTATATTTGTATAGTAATAAAAAATAGTGGGGGGAAAAAGGGGCTGAAGCTGTAACTCAGTATGAAGGCCCTGGATTTAATCCCAGTACCCAAAACAAATAAACATTCTCAACACTCTAAAGTCCATCACATATTTATCACTGAAACCAAAAATCAAGAATTGGACAATCTTAGGGCTCGTTTATTGAACTGCAACATGATTACTTTTTTTTCCAGCATTAAAGATGGAACTAAGGACTCCCACATGTTAGGCAAGGGCTCTATCACTTGAGCTAAACCCCTAGACTCACGATTAAGTAAGTAGATAGAAAATAAAATTTTAAAAGATGGTTCAATAAATGTACCCTTCTAGTACTTAAGATGCTGAGGTGGCAGGATCATTTGCGCCCACAAGTATAATAAGACCAGTGTGCGTAACATAGCAAGACCCTCAAAACTCAAGAAGCACAAACACACAAAAAGGAACCAAGGTTCCTTGCAGACAGGGCAGACACCAAGCTGGGGCACAAAGCATAAAATTTTATTGTACCACAGAAGTTAGAAGTGGCTGGAGAAATAGCACAGTGTGGTTAGAGCCAAAGGCCCTGAGTTTGCTTCCTCATCATCACATAAACTGGGTATGGTGGTGCACGCCTTGTAATCCCAGCATTTAGCAGGCTGAGGCAGAACTGCTGTGAGTTTGAGGCCAGCCTGGAATACAGAGTGAACTTAGGACCAGCCTGGACAACAGAATGAGACATTGCCTCAAAAGAAAAAAAAGTCAGAAGCCCTCAATAAGGACCTTCTAAAGAAACACAAATGCTGGCTGTGGTGGCACATGCCTACTACATACGTTATAAACAAAATATATAGCAAAACTTTGAATACAAAAAATTATTACAGTAAAACATAAATTAACCATCCTCAAAGTACTCCCTCTCACTTCAAAACACATTTATCATTCTTACCACTGTCTGAAGCAGTTCTATACGTCCTCTTTTGTGTTTTCACAAGGCGTGCTAAAAAATGCAGTGAGTGCTATTGCTGAATACCATCCAATGAAAAGGTAGGCTTGTAAAAACATGGTGTGTCCTCCACCTACCTTATTCATTAGATATGGCACCATGCATTTCTGGCTCTTCCTCAGAGTCAAAATGACTATAAAAGGTAAATGGCTTTTTTGTTGTTGTTCTTAAAGGTAAATGTTTTGAATTGATCCAGGATATAGAGGCAGGCATAACAGCACAAACTAAAGAAACACACACACACACAAAAAGACTTCTACAACAGCTTCAGAAAGTAGTAAGATTCATGCTGGGAGCATAGCTCAGTAGCTAAAGCACTTGCCCAGCATAGGCAAGGCCTTGAGTTCAATTCCCCTGCACCACATGAACTTTATGGTGACGCACATCTGTAATCCAGCACTCGGGAAGCTTAGGCAGCAGCACTGCTGTGAGTTCGAGGCCATCTTGGCCTCCATGGTTCATATTCAGGACCAACCTGGAATATATAGCAAGACCCTGTTAAGAACGAAAAGCAAGCAAGCAAGCAGAAAGTGGCAAGAATCATTTTAAGTGTTCGAACCACAAGAGTATTTTCAGGGAGATTGATGGCAATGTGTCTTTTGCTGTAATAAATTTTACTGAAATATTCAATGTATATATTTTTTCTTTTTTCTTTCTTTTGAGACAGAGTCTTGCTCTGTAGCCCAGGCTGGCCTTGGACTCAAGGCTATCCTCCAATCTCAGCCTCACCATACCGGGCTTTATGTGGTACTAGGGAATCAAAATCAGGGACTTGCACTTGCAAGACAAAGCACTTTAACCACTGTGCCATTCCTCCAGCCCTCAATGTATATTCTGATCATACTTCATAATCCCAGCTATTAGGGTGACTGAGGCAGAAGGACTCCAAGTTGAAGCCCAGTCTTGGTGACTTTAGAAGGCCCTGTCTCAAAACGAAAAAAATAAAAAAGGCTGGGGACATAGCTCAGTGTGAAGACTCTGGGTTCAATTTCTAAGGGGAGTAAAGGAAAAGAGAGGGGAGGGGAAGAGAGGAGAAAGAAAGGAAAGGAGGAGAGGGAAGAGAAAGGAGAGGGAAGGAGGGGAGAAGAGCAAGGCAAGGCACAAGCACCAGCCTGAAAGGGGCACCCACTGACCAAAACTGGAAAAATCTGTGCATCAAAATGAATAATAATGGGAACAGATTACACCACTAATTTATACAAACCAATGAATAATAAAAGTGGAATATGAAAAAGCTCTTAGAGTAAGATGACACTAATTCTAATATAGAAGGAATGAATTTAAAAGCATCATTGGATAATGAAATAGAGTCCAGATTTGATGAGAAACAGGATATTTAACATAGTTTCAAGTACTCCCCTATGAATGGTTTATGAATTACAATGGGGAGAGGGGTAACCAACTTTATAGTAAAGAAAACTGCAAAGCATCTCAATGAGAGCTGGTCAACAAACCAAGCCCTTGTGGCTGCTCACATGAAATCTAATAAAAAATTTTACCAGAACAACTACAGAAGTGTGAATATGGACTAAATATTACATAGCTGTACTATACCAGTATTAAACTTCCTAAATTTAGCCAGGTCTGGTGGTACACACCTATAATCCCAGCACTATGGTTGGCTGAGTCAGGAGAATCACAAATCCAGCCTAGGCAATTTTATTTGTTATTTATTTCAAGGTTTTTTTTTTTTTGAGTCAGAGTCTCAGGCTGGCCACCCTGGCCTCGAACTCACTACAAACCTCCTGACTCAGCCTCCCAAGTGCTGGGGTTACAGGCATATGCCACCAAGCCTAGCTTATGCAGTGCTTGGTAATCGGATTCAGGGTCTTGCTTTTTTGTCAGGCAAGCGTTCTAACCACTGTACTATTCCTCCAGCCCTGTCTCAAAATTTAATATAAAAAAGGTGGAGATACAGCTCAGTATGAAGGCCCTAGGTTCAATCCCTATTACCAGAAAGAAATATTTGGGCAGAGGTGGGGGTGTAGGAAAGTAACAGGTATTGAACTTAGGGCCTTCTCACTAAGCTGTATCCCCAGTCCATTTTTTAGTTTTGACTTTGAGACAGAATCTCACTAATGTGCTAAATTGCCCAGGCTAGCGGGACCCAATAGTGTAGGCCTGTAAGCCCAGTACTCTGGGAAGCTGGGAAAGGAGGATCTCAAATTCAAGCCCCTGGGTTCCTCAGGGACTTAGTGAGATCTCATCTCTAATAATAAAAAGAGGCTGGGAATATAGCTCAAAAACCCTGTATTCAATTCAGGGGGAAAAAAAAGGAATAATTAAGCATGACTGTCTATCGATTACTCACAGATGGTCCAAGAAAAACAGAAAATGACAAATGAAAAAAAGGTAAAACTAGAGTATTCAGAAATTTCTTTTTTTGCCCCCGTTTTGGCAACTGAACCCAGAGCCTTAGGCATGCTAGGGAAGCACTCTACCAGTAAGCTATACCCCATTCCACATTTCTTCAATTACTGCAATTTTATTGAAAATTTTAAAATTTTATATACACAAAAAAAGAAAGGTAGCAAAAATATGTCACATGGAATTAAATGGTAAGAGGTGGGGGCATAGGGCAACCCCTCTTTCAGAAGCCTACAGCCACAAGTCCACAGGTGAGCTCTTTAAACTGCAACCACTTATGGAATCCTTCTTCCATCTCTTACCTCACAAGACCCCAGAACTTGTCTACTAAAGATTCTAAAGTATAGGTTCCAAAGTCCCATTTCTAAACACAATTTCAAACAATATTTCACCAGATTCCTAAACTTCAAGCTTGTGAGAGTAGTGTGGGTATTTCTAAAGCATTTCCTCTGGAAATACTACAAACACAAAGTATACAAAAAAGGATTTTATTTGTTTTAAAAGTGACTCAGGTTATACAGGAAGAAAATGTCACAGCAGAGCCTGAAATTACTGAATTGAACCATGTTTGCTTTAGATTAAAAATAGTTTCATCTTTCCTTCCCAGGAGGAAAGAATTAAGAAAAGACCATCACTGAATTAAGAGTTCCTAGAATTAGAGGACTCTTGGCAAGTTACAGATCCTCTACAATCCATTCAGCCTCACAATGACATCAGCTATTATTACCCACCCTTTTGGACTTAATGTAATAAAAATAATGCACGCAGCTGGGTGAAACACACTGTAATCCCAGCACTCTGAGAGGCTGGGGTTGAAGGATCACAAATTCAAACCCAGCCTAGGCAATTTAGGTGTGGATGTAGTTCAATATTAAGGCACCACCTTCCCCCAAAACACAATTCACATAGAGGTAAAAGAAATTTCAACAGGGTAGGGTGTAAGTGAAAAGTAGGTCTCTTTGCCAAAGTCCCTCAGGTAAGCAGCCTGGTTCCCTTGCTGCTCTCTACAAATCTTACACTTAAAGTGTACACACACACACACACACACACACACACACACACACGAAGGGGAGGAGGAGGTTACAAGGTATCAAACCTGGAGTTTTCACACTGGGCTACATCCCCAGCCCATTTTTTATTTTAAGATGGCATCTCACTAAGTTGCTCAGACTTGGAATCCACCTGTCTCAGCCTCTCAATGTGCTGAGATTACTACAGTCCTGCATCACAATGCCTGACTTCAACTCTAATCTTCAGATAGTAGGTGCACCATTTTGAAAAATATTAACCTTTATTAAACCATATTTTCAAATCTACTCTTGTTGCCTACTGTCTTCTACCTGAGTAGGGTCTGGAAGGAATGTTGCAGTCCTGCTGTCCTGGAGGCCACACCCTCCAGGAGTATAGGGCATGGAGGAAAGAAACATCTGTCCCAGACCTGGGCAGCCCTTGGAACAAACAACTGAATACCTAAGCAAGAAGAAATACCCACCAGTCTATGTCCACTTCTCATTTTCCTCCCTGATCAGCCTAACTTATGGACAGGACAATTAACCCAACAGAAACTGGTACCTACAGTGACTGACTTTCCCACCACCATACTCCAAAAATATGTCAACCTCTATTTGTGAATTTATGTAATCTTATGTAAATTATGCTTCATTTTTTTCAAAAACAGTGACATCAACACAAACACTACAGTATTAGTAGAATATTCAATGAAATTTTCTGTAAGAATAGATTTTTCAAGCTGGGTCCAGTGGCAGAGGTCTATAATCGCAGCATTCAGCGAGGCCAAGGCAGGAGGATCACATTTGAACCCAGTCTAAGCAACTCACAGACTTAATGAGAACTTGTCTCAAAATAAAAATAATAATTGTTGAGGATTCAATGCAAAGGCCCTGGGCTCAATCGTCAGTATCACAAAAGAGAGAAAGAGACTTTCAAGATCTGAAAAATGAGAAAACTTAGTTTTGGGCCTGAGATGGTTTTGTTTTGCAGCCTGCTACCTACCAGCTGCCCACTGACTCCTGAAATGATAGCAGGGACTCCCTCTGACCCTCCTTTGAGGATCTCTACTGCTCACCAATCATAAAACATCAGACAACACCAGAGCAAAGCATAGCTTGGAGGTCACATTATGAGAGAGATATTTATGGTTGTGGTATAAATCTCTCATTCAGGAGAGTCAGCCCTCCCCTTACCACCTAGCCAGCTGCTAGCAGGCGGACACCCACGCCTTCAGACAGCTCTAGAGCAGTATGCAACAGCCTCTCCAGCCCTTCCTCCAGCATAGCCCACACCTCCCAGATTCTGGAATTCCTTACATTCTCCCAGAAAGCTTTGATTCAGGACAAGAAGCAAAAACACAGTCTAAGGGCCCAGACTGTACGCTTACTAACATGCACATAATCCCAGGTTCAGTCCTGAAAAATATCACATACACACTCAAATCTACTACCTTAGGCCTAAGAAACCAAAGTTGACATAGAGGATGCAAAACTCTAACTTCATTTGGTTTCAAATTGTTTAAGTATATGCCAGGCATTGTAGTCTATGCCCATAATCTCAGCTACTTGAGGTTGAGGCAAGAGGACTGCAGCTTCAAGACTAACCTAAGCAATTTAGAGATTCTGTCTCAGAAGGAAAAATAAAGCTACATATGGTGGCACACACCTGTAATTCCAGCACTCTGGAAGTTGAGGTAAAAAACACGAACTTGTAGTTCCTATACCAGACTGGACAATTGAGCAACTTAGCAAGACCTTATCTCAAAAAAGGGGGACCTGGGGGGTTAGCTCAGTGATCATTAGAGCATTTGCCTAGTAAGTGTGAGGTCCTGGGTTTGACGCCCCAGCACCTCACACTAACTGGATGTAGTAGTGGCACATAATAACTGGGTGTGATAGTGGACATCTGTAAACTAAGCACTCAGAAGGCTGAGGCAGGAAGACTGCCGTGTCTTCAATGACAGCTTGGGTTACGTGGTGAGTTCTGGACCAGCATGGACTACAAAGACCATCTCAAAAAAAAAAAAAAAGAATAGGTGGGCTAGAGTTATAGCTCATTGCAAGGGCCCAGGGTCAATTCCCTGTACCACAAAAGAAAACAAAGAAAGACAAGACAAGACAGACCAACTGGCCGACTCTGTCTCAAAATTAAATTTAAAAAAAAAAGTGTTAGCAATGTAGATCAATGTGAAAGCCAGGGTCAGTTCTCCAAAACTAACTAAATAAAGAGGGCTAACAATGTGGCTTGGTAGTGGAATGTTTGCCTATTCGACATAAAGCTCTGGGTTAAAGTCTCAGCAATATATAGGCAGATAGACAGACACACAGAAAGGAAAAAAGGACAGACAGGCTTAAGAGACAGACCAGTTCAAAAAGAAAAAAGGAAAAAAACCAGTACTCAAGGATGCACATTTGGAAAACAAAACTAGCTGTGCTTGGTAGTAGAGGACTCTAACCCCAGCACTTCAGCAGGTGGAGGCAAAAGAAACACAAATTTGAGCCCATCAGGGTAAACTTTAACTTAGTAAGTCCCTGTCTCAAAATAAAAATTTTAAAATGGACTAGGGATATAGCCCAGTGTGAGGGTCCTGCGTTCAATCCCTAGTACTAAATAAAATTATCTGGGCATGGTGGTTCACACCTGTAATCCTAGTATTTCAGGGACTAAGGTAGAAGAACTTCTGTGAGTACAAAGCCAGACCAGCTACACAAAAATCCAGGACCAATTAAGATTAGAGCAAGACCATGCCTCAAAAAATAAATAAGGACTGGAGATTAGAGTACTTGGCCAAGTACAAGGCCTTGGGTTTGATTCCCAAGTACCTCATAAACTGGGCATGGGGGATTATACCTGTAATTCCAGTCCTTGGTAGGCTAAGGCACGACTGCGTGATACTTGGCCAAGTACAAGGCCTTGGGTTTGATTCCCAAGTACCTCATAAACTGGGCATGGGGGATTATACCTGTAATTCCAGTCCTTGGTAGGCTAAGGCACGACTGTGTGAGTTTCAGGCCAGCCTGGCCTACAGATTGAGCTCAGGACCAATTTGACGTTCAGAGCAAGTCTCTGTCTCAATCAATCAACCAACCAACCAATATTCTGGGTTCAGCTTGAGGCCAGGCCCAGTGGCCTCTTGCTCAAGGGCCACTCTGAAATGGTTATGAAGCTAACACTGACTACCAACTGCCTGGCTCTTACACCCATCTCTCAATTGGTTTCCTGAGATGCATTAAAGCCTTTTTGTTTTATTAACTGGGTACTCAAAAACCCTTCCAAAAATCGCTTCTCGGCCTTTTGGCTAAAATCAAGTGTAAAATCCTTCAATATCCTCTCCAATCATGTTCATTCTTTTCCCAACTGCCCCAGACTGAAGGGCATTCCTTGTTCCCCTGGTAAACAATACCAGCTCTGCTTTCCAAACTTCACCACTCTTTAAGTTGGCTAGTCCAACTCAACTGCCTCAGTGCCCATTCAGAAGACGGTTCTATCTCCTCTGCCCCAACATCACCTTAGGTCCAGCCAAAGTCTGCACCCATCTCCCATCTCATATTACTAGCTCACCTGGCCCCATAACGCCCTCTAATCCCCACGCTATCTTAATAATGCCTTGAGGTGCAAGATGGGATTTCACTCTCTTCTCCTTGACCTCCTCTTAACAACTTTTACCTTGTCTAATCTCCTTGCCATCTCTTTCCCAATTATCCTTCAAAACCCTGCTTGCCTTTACCCAAATCACACCAACCCAAGAGGTCTACTATACATTTTGACCAGTCCTCGCTCAGACCAGCCTTAGAAATCACATTTCACAGACCCTCCTATGATTGCCTGAAGTCCACATCACAGATCTGAAATGGCTCTACTTGTAAAAAACACATCTGTGTGTGTCCAAGTATCAACCTGGTCCCCAAAATATTTTAAACTATTGCCGGCCAGCTCTACAAAGCCCTCTCTCTGATCTCTTAAGTCATCTTTTGAAATAGATCTAGTCCTAATCTACTTTATGGTGCAGGAATCAGAGGCACACAACCACTGCCTGCAGTCACTTGCCAGGGACAGGACTCTCAATGTTTCTGAGCAACACCACCTTTTAAAAATACCAACTGACAGTCATAGCTGGGGTCATAGCTCAACAGTTAAAGCACTTCTCTAGCAAACAAAAGGCCCTCATTTGATTCCCCATATGTGGTGGTACACACCTATAATCCCAGTACTCAGGAGGCTGAGGCAGGAGGACTGCCATGAGTTCAAGGCCAGTGTGGGATCCACAGTGAGTTTAGGGTGAGCCTAAATGACAAAGTAAGATCCTGTCTCTAAATAAATAGACTAATATTAATATCAACTGATTAGATGTGAGGTGGGGACAAACTTGTAATCCCAGCACTAAAATGGGGGGTGGGGGGGTGGGGGGAGGGCTGAGACAAGAGGATTATCATGAATTACAGGCCAGCAAGGCTCTACAGTGAGTTCAGGACCAGCCAGGACTACAGAATACAGAGCCTGGACTATACTGTCTCAAATAAACAAACAAAAAATAGACACACCAGCTGGGCCTGGTAGCACAGTCCTATAATCCCAGCATTCTGGGAGACTAATACAGGAGGACAGAAAGTTTGAACCCAGCCTGGGCAATTTATTGATTTAAGTGAGTCCTTTTCGCAAAAAAAAAAAAAAAAAAAAAAAAGGGCTGGAGATGCAAATCGTAATGTTCATAAGTTCATTCCCTAGCACCTACATACATATACACATAAATACCAAATGATACCAAATGAAGAGAAATAATCATTCTTTCTCCTCTTTTGCCCGGTCAGGGAAAAAGCAGGACCCATACTGTCCTCCTTCTTATTACCAGATAGATCAACTCTCTGGTACCTGGAACTATGCCTAGGACCTGACATTCACTCAAAAAACACTTGTTAGCTAGGTATGATGGCAAATGTCTATGAGGCAGAGGATGAGACAGAAGGATCAATGCTTAAGGTCAGCTTGGACAATTTATCAAGTCTCTGTCTCAAAATAAAATAAAAAGGACGCTGGAGGAATAGCACAGCAGTTAGAGCTCTCATCTAGTAAGCAAAAGACCCTGAGTTTGACTCCCCAGCACCACATAAACTGTGCAGAGTATTACATGTCTGTAATCTCAGCACTCAGGAGGCTGAGGCACAAGGAATACCATGAGTTTAAGGCCAGGCTGGGGTACACAATGAGTTCAGGACCAGGTTGGACTGCAGAGCAAAACACTGTCTCACACACACACACACACACACACACACACACACACACACACACACACATACAAAAAAAAAAAAACAGTAATAATGGGTAGAAGACTAGCACAGCAGTTAGGAGTGCTTGCCTCGCACTCCCCAGCACCACATAAACTGGGTGTGGTGGTGCATGTCTGTAGTTCTAGCACTCGGGAAGCTGAAACAAGAGGACTGCTGACTTCAAGGCCTCCTGGACTACACAGTGAGTTCAGGACCAGCCTAGACTACACAATGAGACCCTGTTTCAATAAAAGGAAAAGAAATAATAATAATAATAATAATAATAATAATAATAATAATAATGTAAAATATTTATTTGAGACAGGGTCTCAATTTGTAGCATAGACTGATCTTAAACTCACTATGTAGCCTGGTTGGCCTCCAACATATGACAATCTTCCTGCCTCAGCTTCCTGAGTACTGGGATTACAGGAGTGTACCACCACGCTGGGTTTAGGTGGAGCTGGGCAATCACACTCAGGGCCTTGCACTTGCTAGGCTAGCACTCTAACTGCTGTGTTATTCCTCCAGCCCCCATTCTCTTATAAACACCAGCAACTCTATCCTCAGCCTAGACACGAAGACCAGAGATTACATGACTTCCATTATCCAGAAACCATCTGGAGCCTTCTTTCCTGACAAAATCAGAATATATGGTACCTTCATCACCTGAAGGAGAAAACTAATTTTTGTCCCTAGAAGCATTTAGCATTCTGTGACTGTTCATTCTCTGCTTGGAAGTTAAGCAATGGCGCCTGTATACTTATTCTCCTCATACCCTGAGGCTTACTACCATGCTCTATGCTCAATTTGTCCCTCAAGGAATCAGGAAGCCCAAAAGAGTTCAGGTCTCTAGGAAAGATGCTGAAGTTACAGAGTAAAGTTCAGACATTCCGTACTAAGTTTAACTAGTTAATGACAACAACAACAAAAAAATAAAAATAAAAATTCTTGATCTGACCTAGCCAGGCCACATGACACAAGCCTATAACCCTAGCACTCTAGGAGTCTGAGGCAAAAGAACTGAGTTTGAGCCTAACCTGTGCCATTTGGCAGCTTAATGAGATCCTGTTTCAAAATTAAAAAAAATAAAAACGAAGACATGGTGGTGCACACGTGTAATCCCAGCACTCGGGGGACTGCCATGAGTTCAAGGCCAGCCTGGGCTCCACAGTGAGTTCAGGACCAGCCTGGAATACAGAGCGAGACCGTGTCTCAAAAAAAAATAAATAAAAATAAAAAGAAGAGACTTCTGGGCAAGATGGTGATCGAGTAACAGAGTTACACAGTGTCTCCTCGTAGACCCACTTAAAAAGTGGAGGCTATAGTCAAAAACAGCGTGTTCTATGTAGCTAGGAAAGGAAGCAGCACCCTAACAACTGAAATGAGACCAGGGAAAAATAAAAAATCCCAAAGAAACACTGGAAGTGGGAAAAAAGAACAGTCCAGGAAGCCGCCCCAGGCCAACGAGGAACAACTGTGAGCCCCCTAGCATCCATAGATGAAGAAAGAGCCCAGAACCTAAGATCGAGGTAAGCACAGATCCAGGAGAAATGGGAATTGACAGCAACAGGTAGCCCCAGCCTCCAAAAATAAACTGCCAGTAAGTGCAAACTGCAAACACCCTGACAGTTTCACCTAGAAAAGGCCCCTGGAGCCTAGACCAGCTCAGGAGAAGCAGCACTTGGCAGTCATAACAGGCAGTGATGCAGGCAGGAGCCATTTTATTTAAAAGAGAGAGAGAGAGAGAGAGAAAAAAGAACAAGCCTGAAATGTTTAGAGTAGAAGGCTCAGATGGACACACCAAGGTGTTTAGGGGATACTCTTAAATAATGCCCAAGAAGAAACTGGCACAAGAGAAAGTTGAGGAGAGAAAGAACAGCCACCTCCTGAATGGCCCAGGTGGTACTGGGAGCACCTGTGAAGGTGGAGAGCCAGGGAGGGAAGCCAGGACAGACAGGAGAGCTTTCTTGAGAGGGCTGAGAGTGGACAAGACACTTCAGAGGCCAAGGGACTGTTAAGTCTGCCCTCACTGCCTATTCCCAGCACAGAAATCAGAGGAATTTCAGCTCCCCCAACATACCTGTTCACAGAAACCTTTCAGCTAGGCTTTTATAGTGATGTCCCTCAACAACAGAAACACGGGAAAGGCAACAGGGCAAACACAGAAACTCCTGAGTCCCCAGAAACTATTGTCATGGGCCCTTAAATAGGTAAACTCATAAGGGAAGAAAGTCAAAAAGCAAATAAACAAGATACTCTTAAAGAAATGCAAGCAGTATCATTGTGCTTAAAGAGGAACTTACTAAACAATAGTGGGCCTAATGGATATAAACCTTACTGAGCATATAGAAGCCACAAATAAAAAGCTGACTGAGGTAAATAAGGAAATGCAAGATACAAAGGAACATTTCAATAGACAAAAATTCTGAAAAGAAATCTAGCTGAAATTCAGGATATGAAAAATACATTTGAAAGCAGAAGTTAACTCAAACAACTGTGAGGACAGAAGTTCAGATCTTGAAGTCAAAAACAGCCTGTTCAATGTATCAAGGAGAGAAAGGGTCTCACTCTGTAGCACCATATTCTTGATCTGACCTAGCCAGGCCATCTGAGAAAACAGATGCTATAATTAGGCATGACTCCAAAATTAGAAATGAGCAAAGTAGCTGCATATAACAGCTAATAGATGATTCAAAGAAAACCAATCTCAGAATTGTTAGAGACAAAAGAGCAGAAGACAGCTCCAAAGGTATAAAGAATTTATTCACTGAAATCATACAAGAAAATTTCCCAGTTCTAGAAAATGAAGCTAATACCCAGGTACAAGAAGCTTAGAGAACACCAAATAACCTCAACCAGCAAAGAAACGTGCCATGACATACCATAATCAAAACCTCAGAAATCCAACATAAAGAAGAAATATTAAAAGCAGGAAGAGAAAAACAGACATTATTTTACCAACGGAAAACCACTCTCAATGCAAACTTTAAAGGCCAGGAGAGCCTGGAGCGAAATCTTTCAAGCTTTAAAAGACAGCAAGTGTCGACCCAGGTTGTTGTATCCAGCAAAATTATTCCTGAAAACTGAAGAATAAGTAAAAGTTTTTCATGGCTAAGAATCCCTAAAGAAATTTGCAGGGCTGGAGGAATGGCACAGCAGTTAAAGAACTTGCCTTGTAAACACAGGCCTTGAGTTCAGTTCCCCAGCACCACATAAAACTGGGCATGATGGCACATACCTGTAATCCCAGCACTCAGGAGGCTGAGGCAGGCAGACTGTCCTGAGTCCAAGGCCAGCCTGGAAAACACCAGTGAGTTCAGGATTGGCCTGGGCTACAGAGTGAGACCCTGTCAAAAAAAAAAAATTTGAAAGAAATTTTCAACCAGTAGTCCAGCATTTCACAAATTACTGAAAGGAATCTTAGAGACAAAGACACAACAGACAAAAAAGAATACAAAAGAAAGGAAACTAGATCTGAAGAGAAAGTGTAACAAAAAGAAAAGGCAAAGAACCAACAATGGAATAACAGACCAATGTCAGGATTCAGTAAAAATCTTACAATAATTACTCACAATATTAATGTTCTTAATTCGCTGATCAAAAGACAAAGACTGACAACAGTGGATGAAAAAACAAAACCCAACCATTTGTCTGCAAGATTCATACTTCACCCACAAAGAAGCACACAGACTGAATGTAAAAGTCTAGAAACTAATACTACATACTACTGAAGCTCTCATAGACCATAGACTTCAAACCAAAACAAATCAGAAGAGACAAAGATGGTCACTTTATACTTGTAAAAGGAACAATCCAACAGAAAGAACTCACAATTATAGACATATATGCACCCAATGTAGGTGCACCCAGGGACGTACAACAGAAACTATTGTGATTTGGACAGACATTATTGTGATTTGGATCTGGAATGTCCCCAAAAAGTCTCATGTATCTGAATGTCATAGATTGTCTATGGAACCCTGGGCTGTTGGGAGATTGGGGCCTAGTCTGGAGGGGTGGATTACAGTTAAGACTAAAGGCGTGTAAGTTAGGATTAACGGTGTGTAGTGGCCACACCTGGATGCAAGAGGGACTGATTACTGGGCGGAGACCTGAAAGGATATATAAGCTGCATCTGCCTTCCTGGAGGACTGGGACTAGTCTCAACTGGTCTCAGCTTGCCTTCCTGTGATGTCCTGAGAAGCTGCCTCCACCTCTATCTCTGCCATGTACTTTGATTGCTGCTGGCCACCCCTGAATGGACTGTGACCATATGAAACTGTGAGCTAAAATAAACCTTTCCTAAATTTGTGGGTGTCGGGTGTTGAGTCACAGCAATGAAAAAGTAACTAAGACAGGGCTAATCACTGCAATGAGACCTGGAAGGATATATAAGGAATCTGAAATGAATAAACAGCTCTCGAGGGGAGGGGAGGGGAGAGGGGGGGTTGGGAGAATGTAGCTCAGTGTGAAGATCATTTCCACTAAATCAAAAAAATTGCAGTAAGCAAAACTCCCAAGGCCAAGGCAAATCTGATGAAGAGAAGATCTAC
The DNA here is from genome assembly GCA_004027205.1 of Ctenodactylus gundi. Lineage (NCBI taxonomy): Eukaryota > Metazoa > Chordata > Mammalia > Rodentia > Ctenodactylidae > Ctenodactylus > Ctenodactylus gundi. The sequence goes on from PVKB01000398.1 coordinate 709,714, forward strand.
TAGCCCAAGCAGAAAAGTATATACAGGACACTTACAGTGATGTGATGCATATTTTTATGGAAACATTCCACAATGAAATGAGGCCCCCAAAATAGATTGTATCCTTGGTTCTGATTAATGTCTAAATAAAAAGGAAATACTCTTTAGAATTTCATTATTGACTATATCATTTTTCCTAGTAAAAATGACTAGAGAATAAACTAAGGCCTAGAAATAAAGTGAACTAATTAAGAGGGGGGGTTTTATTGAGTCAAGGTCTTGCTCTGTAGTTCAGGCTGATCTAAAGCCACTATGTAGCCCAGGCTGGCCTCAAAGTCACAGCAATCCTCCTACTTCACCTCTAAAGTGCTGGGATACTGGTGTGCACCTGGCTTATGTGGTGTTGGGGAACCAAACTCAGGACCCTGTGCTTCCTAGGCAAACACTCTAACGGCTGTGCTATACCTTCATCCCAAAAAAGGTTTTTCAAATGACACCCAATGCAGAAATGGTTCACTTCTGTCATTAGCATCATCTTGAACAATCCCCTGTGAACACTTGGGATTCCTGGGCAATGAATATTGTTTGCACAGAGAAGAGACAAAATAAAGATAACCAGAGTATTTGCAAAATCAAACAAGAATGTCTTCAAATTCCACGTTTTTTTTTTGGGTTTTTTTTTTGTTTTTTTTTTTTGTTTTTTTTGAGACAGAGTCTCATTCTGAAGTCCAAGCTGGTTCTGAACTCACTATGTATCGCTGGCTGGCTTCAAACTCAACAGCAATCCTTCTGCCTCTGCCTTCCAAGTACCACCACATCAGTCTAATTTTCTTTTTTATGTGGTGCTAGAGAATCAAGCCCAGGGCCTTGATCATACAAGGCAGGCATTTTAACCAGTGAGTTATATCCCCAAGCCCAAACTCCACTATTCTGTTTCAACACATATATACCAATTATAAAAGAATGTTTTTTTTTAAATGAGGTCTCGCTCTGTAGCCCAGGCTGGTCCTGAACTCACTGGTGTAGTCCAGGCTGGCCTTGGATTAAGGGCAATCCACCTGCCTCAGCCTCCCAAGTGCTGGGATCACAGGCATGTGCCACCACACCCAGCTTCTTGTGGTGCTGGGGAATTGAACTCAGAGCCTTGGGCCTACAAGGCAAGTACTTTAACTGCTGTGCCATTCCTCTAGCCCAAGAATTCCTTTAATAGCTTTTTATTGGGGGTAGGTACTGAAGGAATAGCATAGCAGTTACAGCACTTGCCTAGCAAGCACAAAGCCCTGGGTTCAATTCTGCAGCACTACATAAACCAGGCATGGTGGCACATTCCTGTAATCCCAGCACAAGGGAGGCTAAAGCAAGAGGATGCTCTGAGTTCAAGGTCCCTAGTGAGTTCAGGACCAGCCTAGACAACAGAATGAGATCCTGTCTTAAAATAGTAATAATAATTTTTATTCTGGTACTGTAATTGAACCCTGGGCATCACATTAAGATACCCTCTTCCCAGAGTACTAGGATTTGGGGCATGAACCAACCACACCCAGATTTTATTTTTTATTTTGATACAAAGTCTTGCTAAATTGCTCAAGTGGATTAGAACTTTCACCCTCCTGCCTCAACCTCCCAAACTGCTGGGATTATAGGCATGTACTACCAGGCCTAGCTAGTAGAAATGACTCTTTAAGAGGAGTTTCTTATTTGTAGATTCCCACATTCCATATACACAAACAACTTCCATAGAAACAAAGAGCGAATGCCAAAATAGGGAACCAAACTGGGCAACAACCATTGTTTTCCCTGAATAGGATATATTTTTCCGAGTTTCTCACTTATCCTTGGGCTTGCCTCTGGTTGATATACCACCTTAAAAGCTATTATTGTCTCTACACATGTCCTCAAGAGCAGGGAACATAGATAAGTCTCCAGATGGCCATAAAAATTACAAGACGGATTGGGGCCATAGCTCAGAGGTTACAGCGCTTGCCTAGCACGCATAAAGCCCTGGGTCTGATTTCCCAGGACCACATAAAAGTTAGACAACTGTGGTAACACATGCCTGTAACCTGCGCATTTGAGAGGCTGAGGCAGGAGGATTGCTGTGAGCCCAAGGTCAGCCTGGGCTCCACAGTGAGTTTGGGACCAGCATGGACTACAGACTGAGATCCTGTCTGGGGGAAAAAAAAAAGATCAAACTCAGGGCCTCACATAAACTAGGCAGGTGTTTGACCACTGAGCTATATCCCAAGTCTGTATTTTAGACAGTGGTATTTTCTTTCTTCTTAAATTTATTTAAACATCGCACCTTGATCACCTTTACTTCCCTTTCCCCATCCCACCCCAATTAGCTGGGCAAGACCTGGTGCTAAAGGTCTATAATTCCAGCACTCTGGAAAGATGTGGCAGGATCATGGCAACTTGGAGGCTAGCTCGGGCAACTTAGTGACTTAACAAAACGCCGTCTCAAAATCATATCCAAAATCCTGGGCTGGGGATATAGCTCAGTACAAAGGCCCTAGGTTCAATCCCCAATACTTCAAAGAAATAAAAATATTATATAATTATAAAGAGTATAGCTCAGTGGCAAAGTATTTGCCTAGGGGCTGGAGGTACAGAAAAGTAGTTAGAATGCTTGCCTAGCAAGTGCAAGGCCCTAAGTTCGATTCCCTAGCACCACATAAAATAAATGTGGTGGCGCATGTCTGCAATCCCAGCACACAGGAAGCCGAGGCAGCGAGATCGCCATGAGTTTGAGGATGTCTTGGGCTGCATAGTAAGCTCAGGACCAGCCTGAACAACAGCAAGACCCTGTCTCAAAAAAAAAAAACAAAAAAACTGCTGACCTAGCATGCAAAAGGCCCTAAATTCTAGTTCCAGCATTAAAACAACAAAAATTATATTGTGTGTAGGGGATTGTCAAAATATTACCAGAGTTTCATTCAAATTTACTACACTTTCAGAAAAACATAGAATGGCTTTACCAACCTCACCATCCTCAATTTATAATCGTTAAATGCTGCATTCAATTCATCTTTCCACTCTGGAAAAACAGGAAATCCATCTCATTAAGGCTAAATTAAGCCCTCTAGCTGCTGTAGCTTTTTTTTCTCTTTTGAGACAGGGTCTTGCCCTATATCCCAGACTCCTCCTGAACTCACTATGTCGCAGCTCAGGCTGGCTTCAACTCAACAATCCTCCTGCCTCTGTCTCCTGAGTGCTGAAATTACAAGCAAGAGCCACCGCAAAAAAAAGAAAAAGAAAAGAAAAAAGGAAATAAAGGAGATAGTACCTTGAGATCACATTTAAGAATGACTACACCGACTTTTTGAGCATCCGTGTCCATCAGGATACCTCATCACACACACCAGCCAAGCAGGTGACCTGCCTGCGGGACTACTGTCTGATGCCTGACCCACACAGTGAGGAGGGAGCCCAGGAGTATGTATCACTGTACAAGCACCAGGTCAGCTGAGCCTCAGCATGGCAAGGGCAGCCCCATGAGGATTAAAAGGAGGCCTAGGCATTGGGTCAATATGCTAGGAGGGAGGAAGGAGGTAAGAGTGGCCTGGGCTGTGGTTTGTAGGCAAATACCTTGTACAACTGTTGTTATTTCCTTCCCCAAAACATGAGGAGAAAAACAAACAAGCAACAAAAAGCCAGGAGTAGAGTAGTGGTACAAGTCTGTAATCCTAGCACTCTGGGAGACTGAGGCAAAAAAAAAAAAAAATTGAGACAGGGTCTCACTCTGTAGCCCAGGCTGGCCTTGGACTCAAGGCAATCCTCCTGTCTCAGTCTCCCAAGTACTTGGATTACAGGCATGCGCCACCAAGCCCAGCTTATGTGGTGCAGGGGAATCAAACTTGGTACTTAACATGTGACTTAGCACTTGCTAGGCAAGCACTTTAACCACTCAGCCATTCCTCCAGCCCCTAAGGCAAAATTATTGCAAGTTCCAGCCCTGCCTGGAAAACTTGGTAATTTAGTGAGATCTGCCCCCGGCCCCATCTCAAATAAACAATAAGAAACAACGGCAATGTAGCTCAGAGCAAAGGCCCTAGGTTCAATTTCCAGCACCACACACACACACACACACACACAAAAAAAAAAAAAAAAAAAAAGAACAAACTCTCAAAACCTTTTTAAGGGACCTATTAACTCTAAACTCCTCTAGGTGGCATTCTGGCCCTAATCTAGCTTCCCAGAACATCCAAAAACAAGATGCTGAGTCTTCTCCCTTCAACCCTGTCTCTACTTAACCTCTTTTCCTACCACCACTCCTTCACCAATGAAAATGAAACCACTAATCTTTCCTTCCCACTCAAAAGCAGTCCTCCCTTAAAGTTTAACCTCTCACTCTGACATCAAATTCAAGCTCCTTGCCCTCCTTAAATATGGTCCTCAAAGACACCAGCACAATGCTCTAACAAGCCCTGGATTCTAACAATGGTCCCTAACAGCAGTTTCCCCAAGGTCTTTATGAGGTTTCTCATCACCTCTCCCATACAATCCTATTTTATACCCACACAGACATCTGAGCTTGGTCTTCAGAGAAGTAAGCCAATTCAGGTACCATTATCAGTCTGATACAACACAAATGCAGATAGGTACAGTCAAATGTTCAATCTTTTTCATACATAGTATAATCCCAGCCCTCGGGGAGACTAAGGCAGGAAGATCACAAGTTCTGGCTCAGCCTAGGGACCCTAGTGACTTAATGAGATCCTGTCTCAAAATCAAATTAAAAAGGGCTGGGGGCAAGGGTGGGCTAGAGGAATAGTGCCGCAGTAAAGGCACTTGTCTAACAAGCTCAAGGCCAAGTTGATTCCCTAGCACCCCATAAAACTGGGCATGGTGGCGCAAGCCTGTAACCCTAGGATTACACTTGGGAGGCTGAGGCAGGAGGATTACCATGAGTTCGAGGCCAGCCTGGGCTCCATAGTGAGTTTAAGACCAGCCTGAACTACAGAACAAGACCCTGTATCAAAAAAGGGGGGGGGGGGGCGCCATGGGGATGTACTATGAAGGCCGTAGGTTCAATCTCCAGTACCTTCCTCTCCCCAAAAATTTCAATCTGACCTGAGTTTAGATCCTGACTCTGCTACATGACAGCTAAATGATGTTTGGTACGTTCCTCTTCTGTTACTCAATTTCCTACGCCAATACAAAGGTTTCTCACAAGCAACAGAATTATATATAGAGGACAAACACAAGGCCCTTAGCTGCAACTGATGTAAGTCCATCAAGCACTAGGGAGAGGGAGGGGCTGCAACAACTCTAAAATAAAGGAATGACCATCCTTTCATCTACCCCAATACAGGCAAATACAAGTATCTATTTTCAGAGGTTAACATACCTGCTATGCTCAAGAGGAAATACAATGCTCCAGGTTGAAGTAAGAGATAATAGGGCTGGGATTTTGTTTTAGCTTGGTTTTGTTATACTAGTGTTCAAAAGCCCAGGACGTTCCTACTGAGCAATATCCTCAGCCCATTTTTTAGTTTTAAACTTGTCATTTTCCTGTTTCAGCCTCCCAGAGTGTTCAGAATACAGGCCTATGCCACCAGACCCAGATAGGAGATTTTTTTTTAAAAAAAAGTTTGTGGGTTATTTGTATGTTTTCTGCTCAGCCCAAGTCCAAGCTGGCCCTGAACTCACTATGTAGCCCTTCTTGAACTCAAAGCAATCTTCCTGCCTCAGCCTCCAGAGTGCTGGGATTACAAGCGTGCATCACTACTCTCAACTTTGGTGAAGAATCAAACCCAGAATCTTGAGCTTGCTGGGCAAGTACTTTAAACGCTGAGCTGTACCTCCAGCCACCTCCCCTTACTTTTTTTTCCTCCTGGGTTGGTTGGTTGGTTTGTTTGTGACAGTATCTTACTCTGTAGCCCAGGCTGGCCCTGGACTCACAGCAATCCTGCCTCAGCCTTCCCAGTGCTGGGATAACCGTGCTGAGGAATTGAACTCAGGGCCTTGTGCTTGGAAACCAAGTGTTTTGACTGCTATGCCATTCCTCTGATCCCCCTTACCTTTTTTTTTTTTTTTTTTTTTTTTTTTGATATAGGGTCTTGCTCTGTAGTGCTGACTGGTCCTGAACTCACTATATTGCCCAGGCTGGCCTGAACACAAAGGCAAACCTCCTGCCTTAGTCTCGAGTGCTACAATCCCAAGCATGTGCCACCAAGACCAGCTAGGAGATAATTTTTTTTTTCTTTTTTTTGAGACGGGGTCTCGCTCTGTACTCCCGGCTGGTCCTGACCTCACTGGTGTAGCACAGGCTGGCCTTGAATCAGGACAATCCACCTCAAAGGCTGGGATTACAGGCATGAGTCATCATGTCCAGCTTTATGTGGTTCTGGGGAACTGAACTCAGGGCCAAGTGCTTGCACCATTCCTTCAGCCCCAGGAGATAAATTTTTTAACATTAAAATGCCAGGCTTCTTCCTCTAAGTAGTTCCTGGGGTCACTCCAAACCTCACCATTCTTAGAGAGCACACCAAGCCTGAATTCAGGACTAGCCTGGACTGACAGTCTCAAAAAAAAAAAAACACCTCACTCTTCTCCATTCTTTCCTCTCTGTCTCTCTTTTATTCATTTGTTTGTTCCTGGATTGTGCTACGACCTTCACACTGATCTATATCCACAGCCCATTTTTATTTCTGATTTTGAGACAGCCTTCTCTCTCGCTATATGCTAAATTGCCCAGGGTGGACTAAAGCTTGCAATACTTCTGTCTCGGTCTCTCCTGTGATTACAAGCCTGCACCACCAGCCCTGGTTCTCACCATTCTCAATGCTTAAAAAGACACCAGCAAATATGTCAGCTACCACATGTAGCAGAGGTAGGTTTGTTGTTCTTGTTGATGGGGCTACCCGGGTTGATGGGGAGTGGGAGGTAGAACCCCGGATCTGGAGTATACTAGGCCAGCATTCTACCTCAAGCCCCAAAATAAGTGGTTTAAATGCTGTCATGCTTAGGCTTCCTGCCCATACATTGCTGAATGTAGTCTCCTCCTTTTGCACTACCTTTTCAGCCTTTCTTCTCAGATGGCTCCTCCTCCCCTCTTCATCTAGCCTTTTTTTTTTTAAGGCAGGAGCTGGCCCCAAACTCACTCTGTAGTCCAGACTGGCCTGGAACTCACACCAATCCTCCTGCCTCAGCCTCCCAAGTGCTGAGACCACAAGCTTGTGTCACCACACGCAGTTTATGTGGTGCTAGGGAATTGAACTCAGGGCCTTCGGCTTACTAGGCAACCCCCTTACAGTTGTACTATTCCACCAGCCCCTACTCCACTGTCAGAGGTCCTGACTCTCTCCCCTCCCTGCCACTCCCTAAGAGGCCACCAGCAATACTTTCTAAACACAGGTCTGGATTATGTCACTCCACTGATGAAAAGCATTCCCCACCTCCTGTATTCTAAGTTGGAACTCCTGAGTAAAAGGAAGGCCCAGAGCTCCCACCTGTCAAGCTGGAGGACTCCCAGGCACTATTTTAGGTGCCCATGTACATGTGGTTCCATGTCCAGAGCCTAAAGTTCTCCAGCTAATTCCTGTTGGTCCTGAAGGCTACAGCTCAGAAATTCCCTCCCTCCTCAGACTATCATGTAAGCACATTTTGTGGACAGTAGCTATTAATCATGTGTTTTCTAATTTCCACTGCTCTCCCCACCCCCACCCCCCACTGAATTCCTGAAGGACATAACCAGACTACTATTTTGCATGAGTTCCCAGGATGTACTACAGATTCTGGCAAGTAGTTAAGATGAATATTTGTGAAATAATGAATCTGCTTTGCCAAATTAGTTTTTTAAAACAGCAAGAACTTGCCCTCTACCTCTTTTAACAGGCTTTCATGTTCTGACCAAGCATCTGTTGTCTTGCACAATGCACTTACTCTTACCTTCATACAGTATACCACAGGCCTCAAACAGGCTTATCTAATACACCTGACTACCTACTACAATCTGATTTCTCCATGAAACAAGCTCTAAGCATACAAGCCACGAGATCCTCTTCCTTGGCTTCAAGGCAAACAAATAGATTTTGTGGGCTGGGGATGTAGCTCAGTAGTTAAAGCACTTGCCTAGCAAGGTCAAGGGCCTGAATTCCATTTCCCAGCACCACATAGTAGCTGGGCTTGGTGCACGTGCTTGTAATCCCAGTGCTTGGGAGGCTGAGGCAAGTGGACTGCCATAAATTCAAGCCCAGTCTAAACTCCATAATGCGTTCAGAACCAGCCTGCACTACAGTATGACATCCTATCTCAAAAACAAATAAATAAATTTCTCTATATTAAAAACATGGGAGGAGTACTGGGGATCAAGACCAGGGCCCTTCACACTGAACTACTTGCCCAGCCCATTTTTGATTTCCAAAAGGGTCTCACTAAGTTGATAAATTTCCTGGGCTAGGCCCCAAATTGGAATCCTATTGCCTCAGCCTCCCAAAGTTCTAGAATTATAGGCCTGAGCCACTGGGCTAGGGTCAAACTATAGATTTTTATGGTTCCAAAATGTGTTAAGGTCAAGTTAATTTTCTGAACAATAACATTTCAAATTGAGCTTTTTTCTGAATACTAAGGATAGCACAACCTTATAAAATTACAATAACCCATCTACATCAGACTTCCCAGAACACTTGGAAGCACATACAACTCTTTATCTCAACTTATGTCCTATTAACACCACTCTCAGTTCAGAGTCTGGCTTCCAAGCCAGGAGAAATACTTCTTGATTATTTAGAGAAAGAGCAGGCCTAACTACTAAATTAGAACACTAAGCTAGAAAGGCACGGTCCCAAACTCCGCCTAAACCAGCCAAAACTTCATCATTATCATCAAAATTCATCCTCAAATATCTCAATTTACAAATCTAAGATTTTTTTAAGTTATAGAGATTAAAAGATTCATTTAACTTATCAGTTGAGTTTGTAAGCAATGAACTTGGAAATTTTGGTAAGGAATTCTGAGTCAAGACAGTATTTCCTCTGAGGACATTTTCCAAATCCACTCGCGAGCGAACCTGGTCTAACCAATACCAAGTGACAAGGTGGGTTTAGTCACGGAGGCTTCCAAAGAAGCTCAAGTGGGAGAGAGGGACCCTTAAGGCTCCCGGCAGTTCAAAGTCACAGGCGGGTTCGTCGCCTTTCCCAGCCCCCGGCAGGGGCTCAACGGCCCGGAGTCAAGATCCCGGACAAGCGGGCCGCAACCTCCATTGAAAGCCTGGAGGCGGCCCGAAGGCCGCACACGCCCGCAGTAGACGTGCAGGCCCAGCGCTCCGGGCAGCGCGGGCCGGGTTAAGGCCTGGCCTACCCGCCGCTGCGCGCAGCCCGGGCCAAGCAGCCCAACGCTCAAACCTTACTCTGCCCACCGAAAGGAGAGGGGCGGCTCCACCAGGGCGGCGCCGCCTCCTCTCCCGCAAGGACGTCCGCGGCCGTGTCCCCGCCCCGGGCCGAAAGCGAGCAGCAGCAGGTGTTCCGCGGGAGGTTCGGCCAGCAGCAGCGGGGACGAGAACCCAAGCAAGCAGGCGCAGCGACGAGGGCGGCGGCGCACTCACCAAGTACCGGCGGGCAGGCCGCGACAGGTGTTCACTCCTCCTGGCCCCAGGACGCCGCCGACCCCGCTCCCCTGGGACTAGGAGCGAGACTGCCACCACTGCCGCCCCAGAACCCAAGGAGCGCGAGAGCCGCGCCGCAGCCTCGGCGCGAGCACGTATCGGGCGGTGAGAGGGCGCCGAGCGCGAGGGCGGAGCGCGCGGTCGGAACCTAGCAACCGCCTGACACGCGAGGGCCGCAACCAATCCCGCGGCCAGGTCCGCGCGGCGCCGACGGGTCGCCCGCCCGCCGCCCGCTTCTGCCTGCGTCTCCCGCTCCGCAGCGCGCCGCACCCGCGCGCAGACTCCGCCCTCGTCCGCACCGCTCTGCTCATTGGTCTGCCACGCCCCGCCCCCCGGAAAACCACGCCCGTCGTGAGGCCACGCCCCCATGGCCTTCTTTGATACCACCCACGACACGCCCTGGTCAGTCGACATGGCTGGGAACTCAGAAACTGGAGTTTGTAGGACGAGTGGTTTACCAGGGGTGCCCCACTCAACCTCAGGCCTTTGATCATTAAAGACATTCCAGGAGAGACTGGGGATGTAGCTCATTTGCAGAGCTTTTGCCTACCATAAGCAAAGTCTGAATTTGATCCCCAGCACCAAAAAAAATTTTTTTTAATTTAACTGGAATGGTTACACCTATGAATCTGCCCTGTCGCCAGTGGCCACCCACCCATCGAACTGTCTTCGGCCCTCCTAATTTACCTGAAATGAAAGTCAAGGTAGGGCTTGGTGGCACAGGCCTGTAATCCTAGCACTCTGGGAGACTGAGGAAGGAGGATTGTGAGTTTGAGCTCAGCTTGGGCAACTTAGCAATTTAAGGAGACCCTGTCTCAAAATAAGCCCCTACATGGATGAGGAAACTGCGACCAAGTCTGAGGAAAGTGAGAAGCAAGCCTATGACCTAGAGCCCTGTCCACAGCAACCCTATCCCCTCCTCCTGCCAGGAATACCAGAATCAGATCCTTCTTCAGGCCTGAAATAGCTCTGACCCACTGCTGGCTCTGGTCACTCATTCCCTGTGGCTCGCATTCTTTGGATGGCAAGAGCTAAGGGGGGTGGTTGCTAGGGCTCCTTCCTAAAGTAGCTCTGGCTCTAAAGTAGTTATCACTCTCCCAAGAGTTTATTTGCGGCCTCCAACTCCACTGGACAGGGGCTTAACAGTTACTGAACCTGACTGGATCTGGGAATGGGACCATATAGGACTCTGCTCTCTTCCCATTCCCACACTCTGCAGGAGGGGCTATCTTCGCTTCTTGGGCTCTGGCCAGGCTGAAATTCCAGGTCCACACTCTTGTCAGTAAGCGCATTCTGAGCACAGAAGTCATGAACCAGGCAGCTCTGACTTGGGTCACCCCTGCTTTTTCTTCCTCCTCACTCAGAGTGTCTGGGAGAAGCAAATTTCAGAGAGCAGAATCCAAACACGTATCGGTTTGCAATTCTCTAGATCTAAGTAATAATATCCAAACCACATTTACAAAGAAAGAACTAAAAATCAAGGTAAAGGGGCTAGGAGAATAGTACAGTGGCAAAAGCGCTTGCCTAGCAAGCGAAAGCCTCTGAGTTCAATTCCCCAGTACCACATAAACTGGGTGAGGTGGCGCACACCTGTAATCTCAGCACTCAGGAGGCTGAGGCAGGGGATTACCTTGAGTTCAAGGCCAGCCTGGGCTACAGAGCAAACAAGACCCTATCTCAAAAATAAATAAATAAATAAATAAATAAAACATCAAGGTAAAGTCCTTAAATCATACCTTAGATGTAAAAACAAAATAGTTAACGACCTCTCAAATCTGTCACAAGACAGGAGTAGTAGCACAGGTCTGTCATCTTAGTACTCTGGGAGACTGAGGCAGGAGGATCAAAAATTTTAGCCTGGGCTGGAAGAATAGCACAGAGGTTAGAGTGCTTGCCTAGGAAGCAAAGACCCTTAGTTCAATTCCCCAGCACTGCCCAAGCCAGGTATGTGGAGCACACTTGTAATCCCAGCACTTGAAAGGCTGAGGGAGGTGGATTGTTTTGTGTTTGAAGCAAGCCTGGGCTCCATAGTAAATTCAGGACAAGCCTGGACTACAGATAGAAAGGAACTAAGAATATGGGAAGTTATATGGGCTTTTTCCTCCATCCTCCACCTCCAGACAGTGTATCAATTTGTGCCCCAGGCTGGTCCGGAACTCAGCTATGTAGCCCAGGCAGACTGCAAACGTAGAGCAATCCTCTTGCCTCAGCCTCTCAAATGCTGGGATTACACAGCTTTTTCCAGTTCCAGTTCCAGCACATGAAGGAGACAATCACTGAGAAGGGTCTCAGAGCTCCAGCCCCTGCCTTGTTCTGGATATATAGGAAACCCTCAGATACAGGCCCACACCAATGGGATACCCACTCAGGAGCCCCTCCTGGCTTCTGGGCCAGGAGCTTGTCTTTCTTTTTCTTTTATCTAAGGGAGACCTGCTTGGGTTTCATCTTGGCTTCTCGGCCAAGGAGTTTTCTTTTCTCTTTTGTTTGGTTCAATAAACTGTTGCTTGCATTATTTTTGTACTCTATCCACTTTATTCTTTTTTTCAAGGGATCAAGCCTAAGGCCTTCAAACTGGGCTATGTCCCCAGCCCATTTTTATTTTATTTTATTTTATTTACTTATCGAGGCAGGGTCTCACTCTGTAGTCCATCTGCTTTATTCTTAACCACACAGGACTATGGAAAAATGAACAAGATAAAAAGAAGAGTCCATGTACCTGGAAACCTCCCCACTACTCCAGTGCGGAAAGAGGAATTTATGTCAAAACAGCCACGGAGCTACACCATCATCCCTGCAAACTTATTCTGAACTCACTGTGTAGGCCAAGCTAGCCTCAAATTCACAGCAATCCTCCTGCCTCAGCCTCTTGCATGCTGGAATTACAGGTGTGCACCATCACAGCCAGCTTCTGAGTAAAATTTGTTTTCTCATTCACCCACACCCAAACACACACCAGGCCATCCTAGGTTTATTGCTGCATATCTCAGTGTTGGGCTCTATACACACATACACACACACACTTATATATGTATATATACACACACATATATATGTAAATTTATTTTCCTTTTAAGAATGAAAAACAGCTGGGCCAGGTAGCCCAGGACTGTAATCCCCGCACTCCAGAAGGCTGAGTCAGTATATCACAAGTTCAAGCCCAGCCTGGGCAATTTACTGACTTAGCAAGACCCCGTCTCAAAATCAAAAATAAAAATAGGCTAGGAAAGTAGCTCAGTGTGAAGATCCTGGGCTCAATACCCAGCGTGAGTGAGAACAAGTGGCTCATCTTCATGTGGTGCTGTGAAATGGCTACCAGCTTGGCCCTGAGTCTATCCGACTTCAGCAATCACCTCTTTGCCATGTTTGTTTAGGAGAATCCTTTAGTTTTCATCCGGGAACACTGTGAACTCTGCCAATTGGAAGACAGAGAGACCTGCAAATTAGGGATCAGAAACCCCTCTCCCACCACATGTCTATGTGCCTGCCACCCATTAGAGAAGGGAGCAGACACCTTGCAATATTGTTATTAAAAGCTTAATTTTTTCTGTTCTCTGTGCCTCTGTGTCTGCCCTCCATTTGCTTTGACACCAGTTACCACACCTAGAATCACAAAAAAAAAAAAAAGAAAGAAAGAAAGTTGAGTACAAGCACCAAAAGATACCCTCTAGGTACTGCCATTTGCAAAGAAGCAGCAAACAACTCTTTTTATTGATATTATTCTGGTTTTTTTTTTCAGTACTGGAGATTCAACCCAGGGTCTTCACATTGAATTACAATGTAATTGAGCCCTTTTTTTTTTTTAAACAGGGTCTCACTCTGTAGCCCAGGCTGGCCCTAAACTCACTCTGTAGCCCAGGCTGGCCTTGGACTCACAGCAATCCTCATGCCTCATCCTCCCAAGCGATGGAATTACAGGCATGTACCACCTCATCTGGCTTTATGTGGCACTGGGGATTGATCTCAGGGCCTTGCTCTTGCAAGGCAAGTGCTTTAACCACTGTGCCATTCCGCCAGTCCCCAAACCCATTTTTTATTGTGAGACAGGGTGGCACAAATTTTCTAAATGCCCAAACTTGCAATCTTCCTGCCTCAGCCTCCCAGAGTACTTGATTACAGACCTGTACCAAAAAGCCCACCCTATTGGCTGCTTTTCCTCTCTCTCCTTCAGACCTCCAGCTTTGGCAGATCCCACCTGTGTTTTTCCTCTCCGGCCACAGCAAACCTGTGCCCTGTGCCTCAGTGCTATCTTTGGACTTTTTGTCTGAAGTTAGGGTTCGCCAAATCCTATGTTTTTTCTGTCCTTAAGAGACAGGAGCTGAGCTAGAAGAATAAGCTCCCTTAGTTCAATTCCCCAGCACTATGAAGGGCTGGGCATAGTGGTGCATGCCTGTATTCCCAGCACTCGGGAGGCTGAGGCAGGAGGATTGCCATGAGTCCAAGGCCAGTCTGGGCACCACAATCAGTTCAGGACCAGCCTGGGTTACAGAGTGAGACCCTGTGTCAAACAAACAAAAAAATAACAAATTGGAGGTGTAGCTCAGTGTAAAGGTCCTGTTCTCAATCCCCAGTACCAAAAAAAATAAAATAAAATAAGATTGGAAGTCTGACTAACCAAAGCTGAACCAACCTGACAAGTTCTAACAAGTTCCCACTGGAATCTATATGAAGGGAGGTGAACGGCTATTTTTGTGGCCCTCAAGTTTGGGTAGAGGTTGTGAGGGTATATATGTCTTACCCATTGTTTTTAGTTTTGAGAGCTAAATAAAGCCTTTTGGGCTAGAGGAATAGTGCAGAGGTTAAAACACTTGTTTAGCAACCTCAAGGCCCTGAGTTCAATTCCCCAGCACCATAGAAAGCTGGATGGGGTGGTGCACACCTGGAATCCCAGCACTCAGAGGCTGAGTCTCAGAGGCTGAGAGTCTGAAACAAGGGGAGCACTTGAACTCAAGGCTAACCTGGGCTCCATAGTGAATTCAGGACCAGCCGGTACTGCAGAGAAAGATCTTGTCTCAAAAACAAACAAACAAAAAGCCTTTCCCCTCCCTGGGAACTGCACAGCCCATATTGGGACCCAGTACTAGAACCTCCCGGCCCCTTACCTGGGAACCCCAGCAGGGTTTAGGCCATTCCAGGCCATGCTGACACTTGAAGTCAGTGAGGGCAGGGCCAGAAATGAGGTCTGGGGCACACCTAGGAGCAACCACTCCAAGTTCATGTGATATGGTCCTGACAATATTGATGACAAGGCTAAAACTAGGGTCTTCAGGCCGCCACAGTTTGTCTCAGTCAGCTCTTTACCTTTTTTTGAGACAAGGTCTCACTCTGTAGTCCAGGCTGGTCCCAAATTCACTAAGTAACCCAGCAGGCTGGCCTAGAACTTATAGCAGTCTTCCCCCCTCAGCCTCTCAAATGCTAGGATTATAGGCTTGTGCCACCTCACCCAACTATTCTATAGTACTGATAGAACTGACGCTTTCTAGACAAGTGCTGTAACGACTGAACTAGCCCTTGTCCTCAGCTCTTCCTAATGTTTCCTGAGCTTGGACCCTCAGCTGAGGTTCCCAGAAGATTGGTCTCCTCCATTTAAGAGTGAGCTCTTAACACCATAGTCAAGTTGGCCCCATGCTATAACCCTCACCTGCCTGTTAGCTGGCTCACAGAAGCGAGTGTGTTTCTGTTTAGGAATGAAGAAAAGGTGATGCAACCAGGCTTATGTTCTGATCGGCAGGTTTCCCCAAGGGTCAAGCCCTGTGCAAGGCACAGGTAAATGTCCCAGTGTTCTTTTGGGGCTGATACAAGTTAATCTAAGACCTTGGTTCTAGCTTGGGTCCAATCCAACAGACACCTACGTGGATCAAACATTCACTTCTCTGACCCGGGTTCCCAGGGCTTTTCACTCTGGTGTGTTCCAGAGGAGCGGAGGGCTTCCTGAGAGAGGGAGTGTAATGCTGCTGTTTCTTCCCATATGCCACAGAGGGAGGCTCCTGACCCAAATGTCAGGCCTGCAGGCCTGCCTTGGACAGTAGGCTGGCAAACAGGCCATGTCAGAGCAAGGGAGGGGACCCTTTTGTCTGGATTTAACAGAAGGCAGCTTGTCTGGCAGCTATGGCAGAAAGAAAGGGCTAAGTTTATGGGGGGAGAAATTGCCAGCAGGCATATTTTTGGGTCACCACAAGTTTTCCCTGGAGCCAGTTCTTTCCTTCCCTTGGAGGGTCTTTCAAACACAGCTACCATGAGTCCTTTCTGCAGTCAGGTAAGCCACCCACACCTGGCCCTCCTGGAACACAGGGTCCCTTACTGGGCAACCTCAAAGAAAGAGTGTTGGTTGGTTGGTTGAAAAAAAGACACCTCTGCCTCAGCTACATCCCACTCTCTTTTGTTTCAAGGAACAGACAGTTTCCCAAGGTCAACTTTGGGTGGCTGTTCCCAAAACATTGCACCTGTGGCCTTGACTGTGGGACTACATGTCAGATTAGCCTAGCCTGGCAGGCAGCCAGTGGAAGCAAACAAAGATGAGAGGCCCATTTGTTTCGTCGCTAGCCAGGCAGCCCTAAATCCAGTTGAGGAAGCTGCCTACACACAGCTAGTTCTCTGGATTGAGAGGCTTTTCTGTTTTCAGTCATGTGCCCAAATCAGGCTCTGGGCTCAGTCAAGGGCTCTGTCTTAGTAACTTTTTTGTCACTGTGACTCAATACTCATCATGCCCAACTTTACGGGGCAAAGATTTATTTTAGTTCCCAGTTCAGAAGATCTCGGTCCATTCACAGGTAAGCAGCTGGAAAATTGTGGAATTACATGGTGGGGCCACAACTAAAGCCAGAGACCGAGATCCTCACAACATGGCAGGGCAAAGCCAAGTCTGGGAGGAAGTGTAGAACCAGCACATGCCCCACCTGGCAAGCCTCAAGCAAGTGCGCCTTCCAGCCAGGCCCCACCTCCCAACGCCACACGGTATCCATAGGTACATGAGGCTTCTCAGAGACACTTCAGATCTACGACAGGCTCTTTCAGGGCAAAAACACCACTCCTCTCCCAGCTGACCTGAGACCTAAACCTTATCACCAGCCTGAGCACCTCTTGGTAGCCCCTTAATCAAAAACAAGGATTGCTGGGGCTGGAGGAATGGCTCAGCAGTTAAAGTGCTTGCCTAGCAAGTGGTACATCAAACGCTAAGTACCAGAGTTCAATTCCCCAGCACCACATAAGCCGGTATGATAGTGCACACTTGTAATCCCAGCACTCAGGAGGCTGAGGCAAGAAGGTTGCCAGATTGCCGTAAATCCAAGGCCAGCCTGGGCTCCATAGTGAGTTCAGGACCAGCCTGGGCTACAGAGACAGCTTATCTCAAAAGGGGGGAGGAGGGGAGAGATGGTAAAAAAATTTTTTTTAAACAAAGATTAACTAGATTAACAGAAACCAATCACCAGTAGTCACTGATGGGGCTGGAGGAATAGCACAGTAGTTAGAGTACTTATCTAGCAAACACAAGGCCCTGAGTTTGATTCCTCAGCGCCACATACTTGTTATGGTGGCACATGCCTATAATCCCAGCGCTTGGAAGTCTGAGGCAGGAGAGTTGCTATTAGTTCATGGCCAGTCTGGGCTACCCAGTGGAAAAAAAAATAGTTTCTCTCTCTCTCTCTCTTCCTCCCTCTCTCTCTCTCTTTGTACCCTGAATCAGGCCCAGAGCCTTTACACTGAGCTATATCTCAATCCTTTATTATTTATTTATTTATTTCATCTATTTATTATTTATTGGCCACTTTTTAATTTTTTTACTTTGAGACAGGAGCTCAATAACTTATTAAATTGCCTACGCTATGCTCAAGTTTAAAGCCATCCTGTCCAGCCTGTTCTCAAAGGGCTGGGATACCGACTGTATGCTACCCATCGGGTCCAGTTTGCTACTGGAGATTGAACTCAAGGCCTTCCCACTGAACTACATTCCTAGGCCATATTTTACTTTTATTTTGAAAGAATATTCCCCATTAGCTAAGATACCCAGGCTGGGCTTGAATTTACAATTTTCCTGCCTCAGTTTCCCAGAGCACTGAAATTACAGGCCTATGCCACTAATTGTGACCCCAAATCTTTTTTTTTTAATTATTTACTTGCTTTTTTATTTGTCTGTTTCTTTGAGACACTCTGTAGTCCGGGCTGATGCTAAACTCACTATGTAGCCAGGCTGGCCTCAGACTCACAGCAATCCTCTTAACTCTGCTGAGGTTACAGGTCTGTGCCACCATGCCCAGCTGACTTTACTATTCTCGTTGACCAGTATGCCCTTGGATTACTTGAAACTGTTAGACCCTCCGGGCCTGGTGGTACAGGCCTATACCCCACCACTGAGGACAGTTGAGGCAGGAGGATCACAAGCTGAAGCTCAGCCTGAGCAATTTAGCCATTTACCAAGGCCATGTTTAAAAATAAAAGATTAAAAAAAAGAAAAAGAAACTGGACATGGTGGCACATGCCTGTAATCCCAGCATTTGGGAGGCTGTGGAACAAAAATTGCCAGGAGTTCTAGGCCAGCCTGAGCTCCATAGTGAGTTCAGGACCAGCTTGGATTGTAAAGCGAGAAAATTGTCTCAAAAAAAAAAAAAAGTACCCAAGGGAGCAGAGATTGCCTTTGCCCTTGGCTATGCTCACTGATACAGGCAGGCCCTATGAAAGCCTCACCTGGAGGCTGAGGCAGAAGGATCAGAAGTTCAGACCAGGTCTGGGCAATTGGAGAATTAGTGAGACACCAGTCACAAAATCAAAAAGGGGTGTGGGGGAGCGGGCGCTGGGGTTGCAGCTGAGTGTGAAGAACTGTGTTCAATCCCTAGTACCACGAAAAAAATCTCACCTCTCATCTTGGGAATCCCCAACATTTTGGGATAAATGAAGAAGTCCTTTTAATTTTTTCTTTTTTCCAATATTGGAGGTCCAACCCCGGGGCCTTCACAAAGCACTACATCCTCTGCCCATCTTTATTTTTTATTCTAAGACAGGGTCTTGGGGCTGGAGAAATAGTTCAGCAGTAGAAGTGCTTGCCTAGCAAGCACTGAGTACCCATTCCCCACCACCACATAAACTGCCAGTCTGGGCTCAGAACTAGCCTGGACTACAGAGTGAGACCCTGTCTCAAAAAAAAAAAAAAAAAAAAAAAAGACAGGATCTTGATAAATCATTAGGTTGCCCAGACTGGGCTCAAATTTTTGATCCTCCTGCCTCAGCCTCCCAGAATACTGAGATTACAGTCCTGTGCCACCATACCTGACTCCTGCCTATTCGCTGAGAGAAGGCCCACATTATTTTATTGGATCAGGGCTAGAGTGAAGCACCATTCATTTATTAATCAGTCCACAGGTATTTATGCAGTTTGTAAAATGTGAGAACAGAGCTAGAAGTGAGACAAACCCCAATTGTAGTGGAAGATAGAGAGTAAATGAGTAAATGCAAATGTAATAATCAGGTAATTACAAAGGGAATGAGAGAGTGGCAAGGGACTGGAGGATGCTGTGGGGGCAGGGCATCAGGAAAGTCCTTGCTTGGACAACAGAGCCTGAAGGAAGAAAAGAAGAAGCCTTGGGGTTTTCTAGGGAAGGAGCAAAATTAGCCTACAGTGCAGATTCCAGGTATACTGAGGAGCTAAGAAAGGGGGAGAAAACAACTAGACGGAGTACCCTGGAGATAAACTTCCCTCTGCTTGCTGGGCCTAATGGCTGAGGCCTATAATTCTGGCACTCTGGAAGGCTGAGACAGGAGGATTGCAAGTTTGAGGCACTTCGGCAATTCAGGAAAACTCTGTCTCAAAATAAAAAAAAAAGCTGGGGATGTAGTTCAGTGTGAAGGCCCTAGGCTCCATCCCCAGAACCACAAAACAAAACAAAAACACCAAGGTGTAGCTCAGCTCAGCTCAGCAATCCCTTCTCAATCCTCAGTACCACCAAAACCCCAAAACAACCAGAGGTTTGCCAGGACAAGGGAATGCAAGCTGAAAGTGGGTGGAAGAAAGGGAGGTAGAGAAGGAGGAGGAAGAGGAGAGTGGGAAAGATGCCTTCAGGCCTTCTGGAGGAATGCAGTGGGGTGAGGGGTCAGGGGACAGCAACTGGGTCGTCTTGTCTTGGCAGGTGAAGAAAGACAGGTGGGAAAATACAGAAGAAGTGGGGAAGCAGAAAGCAAGTTGCATTGACTGGGGGGTGGAGCGCGGGTCGTGTGGAGGAGTGGCGCCCTCATTGTGGAAATCAGGTTGGAACAAGCATTTAGAAAGAAAATGTCTACCTTTCCCTGCTTCTCCCCCCTCTGGAATGTGGAGAGGTTGCTTCCCTCCCTCCAGCAGGGTGGGCGGGGGGCTGGAGGTTGAAGGAGAGGAGGAGAGAAGCATCCTCCGGGCATGGGCAACCACTGGAATGTGCTTCAAGGATTTTCCAGGAGAACCTGCTGGGCTGGATCCACTCAACTCCCTTGGGAAAGAGAAGGGGGATAAGAGAAGGGAAGAACATGGACTGGTGGGGGAGAGTTTTGCCCTAAGACAGATTCCAGGATAATTTCCCACCTGACTGTCCCAGAACCTGGTACAGACCTGCAGGAGGATTTCAGGCCAGGTGCAGTGTGGCCCGAAAGGCAGGAGGTCTCAGCCAGCTGTCTCATCCCATCTCCTTCCTGCTCAATGCTCAGGCCGGTGACTTTCTTCTTCTTATTATTTATTTATTTTTGTGGTACCAGACGTTGATCAGGGTCTTCACACTGAACTACATCCCTAGCCCACCTTTTATCTTCAATTTTGAGATAGGGTCTCACTAAGTCATTAAGTTGATATTGTCCTTTACTTTGTTCCTTGTAGAAGGCCCTTTGCTGTTTTTTTTTTTTTTTGGGGGGGGGGGGTGGGTGTTGTATTGTTGCTGTTTTTCCAGGGTACTGGAGATGGAAGCTTTGGTGCTGAGCTACACCTCCGGCCCATTTTTTCTTTGTCTTGCCTCCTTTTTATTAATATATATGCAATACAGATGGTTAAAATGAGCTTGGGGTTGTTGTTGTTTGAGACAGAATCTCGCTCTGCGAACGAGGCTGGTCCTGAACTCACTATGAAGCCTAGGCTGGCCTTGGACTCATAGCAATCCTCCCGTCTCAGTTTCCTGAGCGCTGGGATTACAGGCTTGCATCACCACACCTGGTTTATGTGGTGCTGAAGAATCTAACTTGGGTACTTGGAGCACTTGACTTAGCTCTTGCTAGGCAAGCGCTTTAATCACTAAGCCAATCCTCCAGCCCTAGCTTGGGTATTTTGTACACACACATATTACATCAATATCACAATCCCTTCCATCCCCATTTTTGGACCTCCCACATCCTCCCCATCCCCCAACTCCCATTTTCACACTCCTTTGGTTCTATAAAATGCCTGTACCCAGCTATCTTTACCTTTTTTTTTTTTTTTTTTGCTTTTTGAGACAGGGGCTCTCTCTGTAGTCCAGGCTGGTCCTGAACTGTGGAGCCCGGGCTAGGCTTGGACTCATGGCAATCCTCTTGCCTCAGCCTCCCAAGTGCCGAGATTACAGGCGTGTGCGACCATGCCTAGGTCATGTGGTGCTGGAGAGTTGCACCCAGGGCCTTACACTTGCTAGGCAAGCGCTTTTAGCCCCTTGCCATTCCTCCAGCCCTTTTTCTTTTCTTTTCTTTTCTTTTTTTTTTTTTTTTTTTTTGAGACAGGGTCTTGCCAGGCTGCCTGCCCTGAACTCACTATGTAGCCTAGGTTTGCTTCCAACTCAACGGCAATCCTCCTGCCTCAGCCATCTGAGTGCTAGGATTATAGAAGTGTGCTTTAGGCAGCCAGAAAGATGGCAGACATTCAGACAGAGTGAGCCAGCAACCAGCCATCTTTTAAAACAAGAAGAGCATCCTGAGGGAGAGATTGGCAAGGAATAGCTTCCCCGATACTACAAGAACATTGGTCTGGGCTTCAAAACACCCAAGAGGACACTGAGGGCACCTACCTTGACAAGAAATGCCCCTTCACTGGTAATGTCTCCATCTGAGGCTGAATTCTGATTGGCATGGTGACCAAGATGAAGATGTAGAGGAACACTGTTACCTGCTGGGACTATCTCCACTACATCTGCAAGTACAATCACTTTGAGAAGCATCACAAGAACATGTTCATACACTTGTCCCCCTGTTCCAGGGACGTCCAGATCAACAACATTGTCACCATGGGTGAGTGCAGGTCTCTGAGCAAGACAGTGCACCTCCATGTGCTCAAGGTCATCAAGGCTGCTGGCACCAAGAAGCAGTTTCAGAAATTCTGAGATTTACACCTCTTGCCAGCCGTGGAGGGAATAAAGTTATTTTGTCACTCACAGAAAAATAAAGTGTGCCACCATGTCTACCTTACATGGTACTGAGGAATTAAACCCAAGGCCCTGCCCTTGCTGGGCAAGTGCTCTCACCACTGTGTTGTTCCTCAAGCCCTGCAGCCCCCATTTTTCATTTGTCTGTCTTTTTTATTTTTTGAGACAAGGTCTTGATCTGTAATCCAAACTGACCCTGAGCTCACTATGGAGCCCATGGTGGCCTTGAACTCATAGTAATTCTCCTGCCTTAGCCTCCTGAGTGCTGGGATTTCAGGAGTGCACCACTACACCCAGTTTATATGAAGCTGGGGAATCAAAGCCAGGGCCTTATCCTTGCTAGCCAAATGCTAACCTTTTATAGTCTTTGACTATCGGTTTAAAAAAATAGGTACTACAGATTGAACCCAGGATTCATGATCTTCATACTAAACTACACCTCTAGCCTCCTGCCCTTTTCTTTTTGAGATGGTCTCCAGGCTGGTCTTGAACTTACAACATAGCTCACACTCTTCTCAACTAAAAGCAATCCTCCTGCCTCAGCCTCCTGAAGGCTAGGATTACAGGCATGTGCCACCACACACCCAGCTAATTTTTATATATTACTGGAAAATCAAATCCAGGGCCTTATACATGCTAAGCAAGTGCTCTAGCCATTGAATTATGCCCCTTAGCCCTCCAGCCCATTTTTATTTTTATTTTGAGGATCTCACTAAACTGCTAAATTATCCAGGCTGGACTCAAACCTGCAATCCTCTTTCTTCTGCCTCCCAGAGTGCTCGACTTATAGGTGTACTCCATATGCCAGTTTTGCTGCTTAATTATTTTACTGTCTGTGGTACCAGCCTTCCACAAACCAAGGGCAAGAGAGTCAAGAGGAGAGGGGGCTGTTAGGAAAAGGCAGAGACATGACCTCAATAGGCCTTCATTGGAGGAAAAAGCCTGAAAGGGTCTCTCTCAGCGAGTGGGGAATTTCATAGGGTAGGGTGATAAGAATGTGGAGAAAAGTTGAGGCAGGTTTAAAATTGGCTGGCTAGCCAAAGGTTGTTAAATCCGTGTATTGTGTCCTGGGGACATGTTTCAGGAGCAGACAGCTGGTGCCTTCCATTAGAGGATGGGCTTGGGACAGGCCCCTAAGGTAAGAAAACCCCAGCCTGAAGCTTAGGATCTGGTTATCTGAGAGTGAACGTGACTGGCTACAAGTATGGTAGCTTCTCTCTGCAGAAGTGTTGATTGACATGGTCAGGTCAGGTGGTGCAAGCCTGTTATCCCAGCTCTCAAAGAGGCTGAGGCAGGAGGATACACAAATTTGAGCTGGCCTGAGCAATTTAGCAATTTAATGAGATCCCGCCCTAAAACCAAAAAGAAAAGTGGGCTGTGGAGGGCTGGAGGCATATGTCAGCAGTTTAAGCTTTTGCCTAGCAAGCATAAGAACCTGGGTTCAGTTCCCTAGCACCACATAAACTAGGCATGGTGTTGCATGCCTATCATCCCAGCACTTAGGAGGCTGAGGCAGGAGGATTACCATGAGTAGGAAACCAGCCTGGTCTATATAGTGAGCTCAGGAATAGCTTAGACTACAGAGAAAGACTGTATCTCAAAAAAAAAAAAAAAAGTGGGTTGTGGATATAGCTCAGTGTGAAGCCCTAGGCTCAATCCCTAGTACTACACACACACACACACACACACACACACGCACACACACACACCCACACCTTTGACATGACCCTTGGGCCAAACAAAGACTCATTCATGATGGCTGGAGGATTTTTCCTAAAAGATGTGAGTCCTCTCAATACAATTATCTAGAATGAAAAAAAAGTGGAAAAAAACATTTTATCAATAAACCAGGCATGCTGGCACACGCGTGTAGCCCCCATACTACGGCTACGGCAGGAGGATTGCCTTTAGCTCGAAGCCAGCCTGGGATACATAGTGAGTTCACAGTCACTCTGGACTACAGAAAAAGACCTTGTCTCAAAAAACATAATAAAACAAAACAAAATTTTTCATCATCTCCACACCCCAGGGCACTTGAAGGAATGTGACAGCTGGGATAAATAGAGGCAGGGACCCTGACCAGGGGAAAAGTTGGTCTTAAAGGAGATATTCAAGCTCTGAGCCAGGCCCAGCAGCTGCATCTAAGATGCAGGAGAATCCCAGGCAGAAGAGCTGACCTCAGCCGACCCTACCCTCTTTCAGCCTGAACTTCCCTATACTGTCTGCACATAGGCTCCTTAGCAACTAAATCAAGGTCATAGTATAAAACCTCTCATGTCAGGAATTTTTTGTTTTTGTTTTTTAGAGACAGAGTCTCACTCTGTAGCCCAGGCTGGTCCTGAACCCACTGTCTAGCCCAGGCTAGTCTTGGACTCATAGCATTCTCCTATCTCAGCCTCCCAGGTGCTGGGATTACAGGTCGCCCGGCTTTATGTGGTGCTGGGGAATTGAACTAAGGGCCTTGCACTTGTAAGGCAAGTGCTTTAACTACTGTGCCATTCCTCCAGCCATTGGTGGCGTTTTTTTGTTGTTGTTGTTGTTTTTTTAATTTGGACAGGCTCTGTAGCCCAAGCTGGCCTCGAACTCACGGCAATCTTCCCATCTCAGCCTTCTGAGTGCTAGAATTACAGGTGCGTGTCACCATGACCCACTTATGTGTTGCTGGGGCATCAAGTCTTGCACTTGCAAGGCAAGCATTCTAATCACTGCGCTATTCCTCCAGTTCCTTTCTTGTTTATTTGAGACATGATCTCACTAAATTGCCCAGGCTCAAAACTGTAATTCTCCTGCCTCAGTCTCCCAAAATGTTGAGATAACAGACCTGTTATATTTTACTTTGACACAGGGTAAATTGCTCAGGTTGGACTCAAACTTGGAATCCTCTTGCTTCTACTTCCCAGAGTGCTGAGATTACAAACCTGCCACACCATGACTGACTGGACCAGAGCTTTTCTTTATTTTTATTATTTTATTTTATTTTATTTCATTTTACTTATTTATTTATTTTTTTTGAGACAGGATCTCACTCTGTAGTCCAGGCTGGTCCTGAAATCACTATGGAGCCCAGGCTGGTCTCGACTTCACAGCCATCCTCTTGCCTCAGCTTCCCCAGTGCAGGGATTACAAGGTGTGTCACCACCCCAATTTAGTTAGTGCTGAGAAATCGAATTTAGAGGTTTGCTCTCAAATGCTTTAACCACTCTGCTATTCTTCCAGCCCCTGGCTCAAGAGCTTTCCAAAGGACTCCCTGGAACCCTCGGTTTTGTTTGCTTCCTTTCCTACAAAGCAAAAGGCACAGGAGTGGATAAGGAGCAGAGGAGGATGGGACAAGGGGGAATATCAACCCAGGGAGGAGGGTGAAGGAGGGCTCCAGGGGGCTGCCTAAGAGGGTGTGGTATCTGAGGGAAATTCTGGAAGGGAAGAGAGCACTTGCTACTATTTCTTTACCCCTACCCCTGACCCCAGCCTGTCCATCCTTGAGAAATCTCAGGTGCATCTGAATGGGACTCCAGCAGGCCCTTCGGCTTGTAGATGGGCCCAGGCCTACGCGCTGTCCCTCCCCCAACCCTCACTGCTACTTGCTCTCCTTTCCCATGGCTCTGCAGCCAGAGAATCGCTTCTTCAACTGTTGCTGCCCTAACTCTTTCCCTCTTCTGTGCAGCTGTTCCCAGGGAGCGGGGTTAGCTGGATGCTGGTCCCATGAACTCCCAGCACTTCCACCTCCCCCTCCTTGATAGCCCTGCTGGCCCACCCATAGCCCCACCTTTCAGATGTTCTTGGCCTCATATCCTGGAGATCCTGGCACCCGCAGGTCACCACAGTTGTGGGCAGCCTGCACACTTGCCAGGAGAAACAGCTGCCACTGCTCTCAGGCTCCTCTAGGGCCAAAGTCCCGGGCTCCTATCCACAAGAGTAAGATACCAGCTCCCACTCTGGACTTCCTTCCTGTCTTCTTAGGCCTCGGTCTTCAGACTACTCCTACAGAAGAATCACTTATCCTATAGAAGAATGGTGGCTTAGGGCTGGGAGCATAGCTCAAAGTTAGAGTGCTTTCCTAACAAGTGTAAGGCCCTGGGTTCAATCCCCCAGGATCACCTGCTTATTCTGTTTCAGTGGGGTGGCACACACTTGTAATCCCAGAATTTGGTGGGCTAAGGGAGGAGGATTGTCATGTGTTTGAAGCTAGCCAGTGCTATACAGTGAGTTTCAGGACCAGTCTGGATTAGAGAGAGAGACCTTGTCTCAAAAAATAAATAAATAAAATTTTAAAAAGAAAATAAATAATAAAAATGAAAAGCTCTGGTCCAATCAGGGTTGATGCGGCAGGTTTGTAGTCTCAGCACTCTGGGAAGTGGAAGCAGCGGGATTGCAAGTTTGAGTCCAACCTGAGCCATTTACCCTGTGTCAAAATAAAATATAAAAAGGGCCAGGCCCAATGAGTGGCATATTGGGCTGCAGACAGGAGGCTCAGTAGAGCCTTGTCCCCTGCTCTGCAGACTGCTTTTAGCATGCTGCAAATCAAACCCGCAAGCTGCAGCAGTGAAAGCAACCTTCCAAATGCAAACCTACCTGTGTTTCTGCTCTGGTCAGTATACTCTACTGTCGTCTAGGTTCCAGAGAGCAGATCCCTTGGGTCCCCTGCCTGACCTATCCCCTACCTACCAACTTTTCCCCTCCACTTTCCCCCACCTCTCTATCTGGCTGTTCTCCCAATATTTACCCTAACCTCATTAATTCAAGCCTTTTTTTATTTTTATTTTTTGCATCTAACCCCAGCCACAGGGAACCTCTTCAAGTTCCTACAAACACAGCCCATGTCTGCCATCCTACTGCAAGCTCCTCCAGGTGCTTCTGACCACGGCACATTTTCCCCCCACATATTAGGATTGAATCCAGGGGTTCTCCACCACCGAGCTACAAATGCAGCCTTTTTAAATCTTTAATTAATTAATTATTTTTGCAGTGCTTGAGATGGAACACAGGGCCTTCACTCTATTCTACATCCTCTGTTTGTTTTTTTTAAATTTTGAGACAGGGTTTTGCTAAGTTAGTATGTTGCTCAGGATGGGCTCAAAATTGTGACCCTGCTACCCCAGAGTTCCAGAGTGTGGGGATCATAGACCTGTGCTACTGCACCCAGTTTAATTTTCATTTTGAGACAAAGCCTGGCTAAATTGGCCAAGCAAGACTAGAAATTGCGACCCTCTTACCTCGGTCTCCCTGTTGCTGGCACCACGGGGGCATGAGCTGCCCTGCTGAGCTCCCCCAGCATTCTTTTCCCACTTCACCTACTTCACCCCTGCTTATTCTGTTTCAATTTTGAGTCTGTTCCTGATCTGACACCACCCCTTTTGCATACTGTTTTTTTTCGTTTTTGTTTTCAATAGTCCAGGCTGGTCCTGAACTCACTATGCAGCCCAGGCTGTCCTCGAACATACCACAATCCTCCTGTCTCAGCCTCCCAGGTGCTGGGATTATAGATGTATGCCACTATGCCCATCTTCTACGGTGATGGGGAACTGAACCCAGGGCCTTGTACATGCTAGACAGGCACTCTATCTGCTAGGCAATGTTATTATTATAATATGTGATCTAAAGTTTACTCCTAGGACAGACTAGAAAGCTTATATCTCTTTACTCCTACTGCCTGAGGCCCTCTGAGACAGGCACTTAAAAGATACCGATGAAACTGGAATGAATGCAACCCTGTAATTCTAGTGCTCGGGAGGCTGAGACAGGAGGATTGCTGGCGAGTTTGAGGCCAGCCTGGGCTATAGAGTGAGACCTTGTCTCAAAAACAAAACAAAGCAAAGCAAAGCAAAAAAAAACTGGAATGAGGATATTGGGTGTGGTAGTACACACATGTAACCACAGCTACTCAGAACATCCAATTGCCAACAGCCCATGAATGGGTTGAGACCTTCTGAAACTGCGAACTAAAATAAATCTTTCCTCGCTTAATTTGTGGATGTCAGGTGTTGAGTCACAGCAATGAAAAAGTAACTAAAACACTAGGCGAGCACTTTAATACCCCCCCCCCCACACCTTGTACATGTTTTCCTTTTTTTTATTTTTTTGTGAGACAGGGCCTTGTTCGGTAGTGCAGGCTGGTCCTGAACTCACTACATAGCCCAGGTTGGCCTTAAACTCAGGGCAATCCTCCTGCCTCAGCCTCCATATGTTGGGATCACAGGCATGTGCCATAACTTGGACTTTGTGTGTATGTTTTCTATAAAAGCATTAGCATATGTATAAGAAGCATAGCAACCGTATCATGTATATGTATGAGTATAACACAGTCCTCAGTAGAGTAGAGTGAGTTTGGTTGAACCAGTTGTTTGACACCAAAGAATGTGATTTTCTTGTTGGGTTACAAGGTGTCATACCTCTGTCAATAGCCATGCAATAAACTCCATGTTTTCTGTGTCACATGGAAGACAAAGATTGCCCTTGGAGCTCTGTCCTATACCTTACATACACAAACTCTTATCACACCTTCCTTTTTTCTTTTCTTTTCTTTTTTTCTCTTTCTTTCTTTCTTTCTTTCTTTCTTTCTTTCTTTCTTTCTTTTTTTGAGACAGGGTTTTGCTCTGTGGCCCAGTCTGGCCCTGAACTCACTATGGAGCCCAGGCTGGCCTTGAACTCATGGCAATTCTCCTGCCTCAGCCTCCCAAGTGCAGCCACGCATGGCTTTTTTCTTTGTTCATTCCTTTGTTCCTGCACCTTCCAGCTCTCCGCTGGAAGATATTGGCCCCAAGATAAGAGAAAAAAATCAGGACTAAAGGTTAATTTTCTCTCTGAAGTGACTCAGCCAAAAGCTGGGTTTATCTTTTTAACCTTCAATGGATCTGGCCAGAATAAAAATTCTATTGGTGCTTGCTGAATGAGTAAATGAGGGGTAGAGTTGCATCAAACTTCAGCTAGGGGACTGAGAGCTTTCCTGGCAAGAGCAAGGTGCTGGGTTCAATTCCGTAGCAACACATAAACTGAATGTCGTGGCACAAACCTGTGGCTGAGCCAAGAGGATTGCTATGTGTTTGAGGCTAACCTGAGCTACATAGTGAATTCAGGACCAGCCTAGATGACAGAAAAAGACATTGTCTCAGAAAAAAAACAAACAAACAAAAAACCTAAACTAACTACATTTGTAATCCTAACATTCTGGGAGGCTGAGACAGGAGGATCTCAAATTTGAGTACAAATCAGGTAATTTAGCGAGACTATCTCAAAATAAAACGAAAACAAGCTAGATTTGGTGGCACAGGCCTGTAATCCTAGGAGACTGAGTTAGAGCCCAAGCTGGCAATTTAGCAATTTAGTGAGACCCTGCTTCAAAATAAAAATAAATTATGGGCTGGGGATGTAGCTCAGTGTGAAAGACCTGGGTTCAATCCTCAGTATCACACACACACACACACACACACACACACACACACACACACACAAGTAACCTGAGTGACCCAAGTGGTATCTCAGCACTAAAGCCCTAGATTCAATTGTCAGCACCACAAAACAAAATGAAACAAACCAGGCTGGGCAAAGGCAAGAGGATTACAAATTCAAGCCCATTCTGAGTAACAGAGCAATTTAGGGAGATCCTCTCACCAAAAAAAAAAAAAAAAAGTGAGGGCAGGGGGCATAGCTCAGCGATGAGAGCACTTACCTAGCAAGAACAAGACCCTGGGTTCGATTCCTCAGCATCACATTAGCCGGGTGTGGTGGCACACACCTGTAATCCCAGCAGGTGGGAGGCTGAGACAGGAGGATTGAGAGGCTAGTCTGACTACATAGTGAATTTAGGATCAGCCTGGGCTACAAAGTGAGACTCTGTCTCAAAAAAATAAAGAAAGAAAATTAAATTAAAGAAAATAAAACAAACTGGGCATGGTGGCACACCCCTGTAATCTCAGCACTCAAGAGGCCTAGGCAGGAGGATTGCCAAGAGTTCGAGGTCAGCCTGAGCTACGTAGTTAGTTCAGCACTAGCCAGGACTACGTAGTGAGACCCTGTCTCAAAAAACAGAAATAAAAGTGAGCTCAGTTCAAAAGTAAAAAGGAAGAGGGGCTAGAGAAATGGCACAGTAGTTAAAGTGCTTGGCAAGTGTAAGACCCTGAGTTCAATTCCCCAGCACCAGGCGCGGTGGCACTCGCCTGTAATCCCAGCATGTGGGAGGCTGAGGCAGGAGGATTGTCATGAGTCTGAGACTAGCTTGGTTTACATAGTGAGTTCAGGACCAGCCTGGGCTACAGAGCAAGACCCTGTACCCCCACCCCAAAAACAAGAAGAAGAAAAGGAGGAGGAGGAGAAAATGACAAAGGCCTTCAAATTGACGAACCCCTCCTTTTTTATTTTTTATTTTTAGACAGTCTTGCTCTGTGTAGTCCAGGCTGGTCTGAACTCACTATGTAGCCCAAGCTGGCCTCAAACTCACAACAAACCTCCTGCCTCAGAGTCCCAAGGGCTGAGTTATGGGCATGTGCCACTATGCCTGACTTTGTAATGTTGGAGAATGGAATTCAGGGCCTTGTGCTTGCTACACAAGTACCTTAAATGCTGAGCTATGCTTCCAGCTCCCATCTAAATTTTCATAATTTTCTGTAGTTCTGGTATTCAATCTAAGCCTACTTCAGTCTTTATTTTTAAAGAGGTAAAAGAACAAGCCCTAAGGCCAGGCAGTGGCCAAATCACAATGCTCTTTACTGAACACCTACTCCATTCAAATACGCAGGGAAATGGAAGTCCCTGAGGTAGCAAAGCCATGTCTCTGCTCCTGAGTAGGAAAGCCGCATGCAGGACACACACGTGCAAGACACCATCTGAAGGGGCAGTCTTGGCTGAGCACTTGAGAACCAGATTGGTTCAGCAGGAGTAGATGGACTGACCAGGTGGACACAGATGGGGCAAAGGTAACTGCCCACACAGGCCCTACAAGGCATTTCAGACTTTGCCGGAACTTGCCTGACTATTGAGAGTGGGAGCCAAGAGGAAGGGCTGAGGGAGGGGTGGGGGAACTGACAAAAGAGCCTACAGGTCTTGCATTACCCTACACTAACTGTCCTCCTTCTGGATTCCTTTCACATTGGGGTAGAACGTGCCCCAGTGACCCCAAGATACAGGTCCCAGGAAAGCCAGGGAAGGACAAAATTCCTTGGCTTCCTGTTTCCAGCAGCTGCAGGAAGCTGTTACAAGCTACCAACAATCCCAGCAGCCTCCGAGGACTGAAGAAAATCTTGTTTCCTGCCCTTCCCCCGATTAGACACACAGAATCTTGGATGGGAACAACTGGGTATTCCAGAGCAACCCCAGAGAGCTGCTGAGG
The DNA here is from genome assembly GCA_004027205.1 of Ctenodactylus gundi. Taxonomy (NCBI): domain Eukaryota; kingdom Metazoa; phylum Chordata; class Mammalia; order Rodentia; family Ctenodactylidae; genus Ctenodactylus; species Ctenodactylus gundi. Next base: position 740,951 of record PVKB01000398.1, read on the forward strand.
CCCAGAGCCAACATTTGGGGAGGCAGTGCAGGGCCTGTCTGCAGCTGGAGCCTGCGGAGATGACAGCATGGATTTCATGCCCTGTCACAGGGTCTGCAGCTGTCCTAACCTCCAAACCCTCCGAAAGAATGGACAATTTTTCCAGAAAAACATCCTGCACACACCATATTGTCTTTTTTTTTTTTTTTTCTTATTTTATTTTGTTTTTCAGACAGCATCTAGCTCTGTAGTCCAGGCTGATCCTGAACTCACTACATAGCCCAGGCTGGCCTCAAACTCAATTCTCCTGCCTCAGTACCCTGAGTGCTGAGATTACAGGTATGCAGGATCATGCCTGGTTTAAGGGGTATTGGATTATCAAACCTAGGGCCTTGTGGTTGCTAGGCAAGTTCCTTAACTGCTGAACTGTGTCTCCAGCTTGCATGTCATATTATTATAACTTCAAAGAGTGCCTGAATGTCTTGCATCACTTATATGTAGGGACTCTGGCCTAGGAGTTTCAGTAGTATCTTCAAGATCAGGAAAACGGGGTAACTCATATTTCTGGGTCCCCCTTATGACTAGCTGAAGCTTTACCCTCTTATCTTCCTTTTTCCCTTCTGTAAGCTTCCCAATGAAGTGTTCTCTTCACAACCTGGAAAAAAAAAGATCAGGGAAACGTGGGGCTGGAAAATGGTCCTTAAAAAATCAAAGGCACAAAGAAAGAAAGGACAGGGCCAGAGCTCAGGGAGGCTGGATAGGAGGACCCCAAGTTTAAGCCCAACCTGGCAGATTTAGCAGATTGGTGAGACTCTGTCTCAAAATAAAAATTAAAAAAGGATCAGAGGCCAGGCATGTGATGAACACCTGTAACTCCAGCATTCAGGAGGCTAAGGCAAAAAAACTGTCACGATCTGGAGGCCGTCTTGGGTTACATAGTGAGTTCAGAACCAATCTGGACTACAGAACTAGAGGATGCCAGAATGCGACCCTGTCACTAAATAAATAAATAATGGGCTGATGGTATAGCTGGGGGCAAAGGTCCTGAGTTCCTTCCTCATCACCACAAATAACTGAAAGGCAGACACAAAGAGCTTCAAACTCTGCCGAGAAAGCAAGCCTGAACTTGCCAGAGATGAGTTGTCCCACTCAAACTGGGCTTTCTCAGGTTCCTGACTGCCCCTTTTGCAGCCTCCCTAGTTCTGTCCATTCAGGTGGGACAGAACTCTAGAAGCTTTTGAAACCCTGGATTTCCCCTCTCAAGCATGGATACATACTCATTGCCAAGTCTTCCTCTTTTTTTCTCTTTTCTTTCATTTTCTTCCTTTCTTTCCTTTTTCTAGCACTGATGATTAAACCTAAGCCCTTTACAGTGAGCTACATTCCCAGCCCTTTATTTTATTTTGAGACGGAGTCACACTAAGTCACTCAGGACTTAGGTTGCTCAGGATAGGCTTGAACTTCTGATTCTCCTGCCTCAGACTCCCAGACTGCTGGGATTACAGGCCTGTGCCACTGGCTCTATTAGTTACTTTTTTTTTTTTTTTGGAGTACTGCATATCAAACCCATGGTCTTCACACTTACCTACATTCCCTGTCAAATTTGATTTACTTATTTATATATTGAGACAGAGTCTTGCTCTGTAGTCAAAGATGGTCCTAAACTCACTATGGAGCCCAGGCTGACCTCAAACTAATGGCAGTCCTCCCACCTAAGCCTCCTGAGTGCTGGGATTACAGGTGTGTGTGCACCACCATGCCTGGTTTACAGGGAATTAAACCTAGGATCTTGAGCTTGCTAGGTAGGCGCTTTAACTGCTGGGCTATTTCTTTAGCTCTATTTATTTATTGTTTTATTTACTTATGAGACAGGGTCTCACTCTGTAACCCAGTCCTGAACTCACTGGTATAGCCCAGGCTGGCCTTGGACTCAGGGCAATCCACCTGTCTCAGCCACCCCAATCTCCCCCAGTGCTGGGATTACAGGCTACAGGTGTGCGCCACCATGCCCAGTTTCATATGGTGCTGGGGAATCAAACTCAAGGTAAACTTTCTAACCACTATGCCATTCCTCTAACTCCTATTTGTTTATTTTTGAGATAGAGTTTTGCCCAGTAGACCAGGCTGGTCCTGAACTCACTATAGCCCAGCTAGCCTCTAATTCATGGCACTCCTCCAGCCACAATTTACCAAGTGATAAGATTATAGGCATGTGCTACCACCAGTGCCAGTTTATTTGGTACTGGGGAATTGAACCTAGGGTCTTGTACTTACTTGGCAAGCTCTTTAACTGAGCTATATCCCAACCCTGAGGCCTGAACTTGTGAGTCTCCTGCTTCAGCCTCCCACAATGCTAGGATTATAGGCCTGCACCACTGGGCCCAGCTTCTTGTTATTTGTTTAGAGTCCTTACCATTACTAGACATTATATATAAACTGATTTATTTCTCTTATGTCTCCCACTGGAATGAAAAACACTATGAGCTTAGAGAATTTAGTTGAGTGCTTAACTACTTGTGTAAGAAAACAACTTCAAACATACTAGTTAAATAAATATATTGAGGGCTGGGGCATAACTCAGTGGTTAAAGTGCTTGCCCGGCAGGCACAAGTCTCTGGGTTTGATTCCCTAACACCACATAAAAATATTAGTTTGGGGTTTGGGGAATGGCACAGCAGTTAAAGCACTTGCCCTGAAAGTGCAAAGTCCTGAGTTGATTCCCCAGCACCACATAAAACTGGGCATGGTGGTACATGTTTATAATCCCAGCACTCAGGAGGCTGAGGCAGGAGGATTGCCATGAGTCCAAGGCCACCCTGGGCTACATAGGGAGTTCAGGGGCTGGAGGAATGGCTCAGCGGTTAAAGCATTTGCCTAGCAAGCACTAAGTACCTGAGTTCAATTCCCCAGCACCACATAAACTGGTTGTGGTGGCTCACATTTGTAAACTGAGCTCTCAGGAGGCTGAGACAGGAGGATGGCTGTGAGTTCAAGGCCAGGCTGGGCTCCATAGTGAGTTCAGGACCAGCCTGGGCTACAGAGTAAGACCCTGTCTCACAAAAAAAAAAAAAAAAAAAAAAAGATACATAGGGAGCTCAGGACCAACCTGACTACAGAGTGAGACCCTATCTAAAAAAAAAATTTTTTTTTTTTTTCACAGTTAGGCCTTGTGGCACAGGCCAGCAACCTCAGCACCATGGAAGGCTGAGACAGGAGGATTATATTTTTTTGTTGTTGTTGTTTGGGGTTTTTTTTTGTTGTTGTTGTTCTGTTTTTTGGGATTGTTGTTGTTGTTGTTGTTGTTGTTGTTGTTGTTATTGTTGTTGCTGCTGTTATTTTTGGAGACACGGTCTCTCCTTATAGTCGAGGCTGGTCCTGAACTTACTATGTAGCCCAGGCTGGCCTCCAACACACAGGAATTTTCCTGTTTCGGACTCCAAAGTGCTGGAATTATAGGCATGCTCTACCATGTCTGGTTTACGTGGTGCTGGGGAATGAAACTCAGGTCCTTGCACTTGATAGGAAAGCACTGCAACACTGAGGAGGACTACAAGTTTGAGCCCAGCCCACTCTGCAGGCCAAGTTGCATCTGCACTGAATGTGTAGGCCAGGTTGGCCTCAAACACACAGCAATCCAGGGCCTTATGCTTACTAGGCAAGTGCTCTAACTGCTAAGCTTTGTTCCCAGTGCTGTATCTATGATCTTACCATACTGGGAGGCTAAGCAGGAAGATCACAAATTCAAGCCCAACTCAAGCGCAAGGCCCTGAGTTTCACTCCCCAGCACCACATAAACTGGGAGTTGTAACACACACCTGTAATCCCAGCTTTTGTAAAGCTGAGGAATTAGGACTGCTGTGAGTTCAAGGCCAGCCTGGGCCACATAGGGAATGCAGGATTAGCCTAGACTACAGAGCAAGAGCCTGTCTTAAAAATAAAAATAAATAAATAAAATATATTTTAAAAAGAGACGAATGAAAGAAAAAAGCAAGAAAGAAAGGAAAAAAGGAAGGAAGGATCCAAGAGGAAGAACAGGCAGAGAGTGGGCTTGCAAAACACTCTTCCAGAAAGCTATTTCCAAGATTTTATTCTGAAGGCTGGGGGTACAGCTCAGTGGTTGAAGTGCTTGTCTAACAAGCCTAAGGCCCTGGGTTCGATTCCCTAGCAACACATAAGCCAGGCTGTGGTGACATATATCTATATCCCAGTACTCTGGAGGGTGAGGCAAGAGGAGGGCCATGTATTCAAGGCTAGTTTGGTCTGCATAGTAGAGAGTTCAGGACCAGCCTCAACTACAGAGCGAGACAGTGTCTCTGGGGGGTGGGCGGCAGTGCTGGAGGAATGGCACAGTGGTTAAAATGCTTGCCTATTAAGTGTAATGCCCTGGATTCGATTCCCCAGCAACACACAAGCTGAGAGTGGTGGCACACACTTATAATCCCAGCACTTGGGAGGATGAGGCAGAAGGATTGCTGTGAGGCCAAAGTTAGCCGGGGCTCCAACATGAGTTCTGGACTAGCCTGGGCTACAGAGTGAGACCCTGTCTCAAAAATAAAAGAGGAAAAAGGAAACATAAATAAACAGATAAATAAAAATAAGCAGTGGGATGGGGATGTAGCTCAGTGCAAAGACGCTGGGCTTAATCTCCAGTATCCAAGAAAGACATAAAGAAGGAAAGACGAAAGAAAGAAAGAAAGAAAGAAAGAAAGAAAGAAAGAAAGAAACCTATTTTGGGCAATATGAAAAGGAGCCTGGGGCTGGAGGAATGGCTCAGTGGTTAAAGGGCTTGCCTGGCAAGTGCTATGTCAATCACTAAGTACCCGTTCGATTTCCCAGCACCACATAAGCTGGACATGGTGGTGCACGCCTATAATCCAAGCACTTGGGAGGCTGACAGGAGGATTGCCTTGAGTTCAAGGCCAGCCTGGGCTCCATAGTGAGGTCAGGACCAGCCTAGGCTACAGAGCGAGACCCTGTCTCAAATAAATAAATAAATAAAAAGGGAGGCTGGCACAATCTCCTTATTTTGATACGCTCCATACACAGTTGTCTCGTTAATATTAGGTGCTAAGGGCTCAGAAAGGCCTTTGGAAAGTTGACGGTTCAAGGCTCAGGTAATGAACATCGCTGTAGGCACCCAGAACTGTCCTTCGCAATGCTGGCCTGCTACAACTACCTTAGTCTGATCTCAAAGGCGGTGACTTTCCACCATCCAGCAGGTGGCACTAAGTGCCCTGACTATGCCTCGTGATTGCCTGCTATGTTAGTTCTTAGAGAACAGGGATGAGAACCAGTACCAGGCAATAGCATCAAGAAGGCAAAACTGGGCTGGGTGCATGCTCAGCAGTTGGAGTGCTGGCCTAGCAAACTCAAGCGGCCGATTCTCTAGCACCATATAAACTGAATGTGGTAGCATGCTCCTCTAATCCCAGCACTCCAGAGGCTGAGGCAGGAGAATTGAGGACTGCTGCGATGTGACCAGCCTGGGCTGCATACCAGTGTGGACTACAGAGAAAGGCTATCTCAGGGAGAGAGACAGAGAGAGAGAGAGAGAGAGAGAGAGAGAGAGAGAGAGAGAGAGAGAGAGAAATTAAAAGAAACAAGAAGTACAGAACCACCTGGAACAATGGCCCAGGCACTCTGGAAGGTTGGAGCAAGGTGCGAGAAGATTACATGTTCAAACCCAACCTGGACAACTTAGCAACTTACTGAGACTCTGCCTCAAAATCAGAAATAAAAAACATGGACTGGAGGAAGGACACAGCAGTTAAAGTGCTTGTCTAGAAAGCTCAGGGCCTTGGGTTCAGTTCCCTCTGTCTCAAAAATAGATAGATAGATAGATGATAGATAGATAGATAGAGACTTGTAATCCCAGCACACTGAGAAACTGAGGTGGGGGGGTGGCAAGTTTATGTCCAGCCTGGGCAATTTAATGAAACCCTTTGTTCAAAATCAAAAATAAAACAATGGGAGCTGGGCCCAGGGTCACAGGCCTATCATCCTAGCACTCTACCAGGCTAAGACAGGAAGATCACAAACTTGAGTCCGAATTGGACAATTTAGAAACTTAGTCAGACCTTACCACAAAATCAGAAACTTTAAAAATGGGCAGGGACTGGAGGAACAGCACAGTGGTTAGAGCACTTGCCTAACAAGTTTGAGGCCCTGACTTTGATTCTCCAGCACCATATGAACTGGGTGTGGTGGTATACACCTGCAATCTCAGCACTTGGGAGGCAGAGGCAGGTGGATTGCCCTGACTTTGAAACTAGCTGGCTAGAATGTGAGTTTAGAGCTAGCCTGTATTACAGAGTGAGAACCTGTATCAAAAATAAGTAAATATTAATTAGTTAATTCATTAGTTAATTTGAGAAATCTGGATTTGGTGGCAGATGCTTGTAATTGCAGCACTTAGGAGACTGAGGGGCAGAAGGATTGCTGTGAGTATGAGACCAGAGTGGGCTTCATAGTGAGCTCAGGACCAGCATGGAGTACAGAGTGAGACTCTGCCTCAAGTGAATAAATACATAAACATTAATAAATACATAAATAAATATCAGTAAACAAGTACGTAAGGCCAGCCTGGGCTAAATAGCAAATTTGGGGCCAGCCTGAACTCTGAAAACAGTGAGACACTGTCTCAAAAAAAAGGCTTTGAGTTCAATCCCCAGTACCAAAATAAAAGGTATATAATGTATTTTTGTTCATATTCATGCCTCCTCCTGTGATTTTTTTTATTTTTTAAATATTTATTTATTTATTGTGGTGCACATCTTTAAACCCAGTACTCGGGAGACTGAGGCAGGAGGATTGCCATGAATTTGATGCTAGCCTGGACTACACAGTAAGTTCAGGACACGTCTGAACTACCGGGTAAGACCCTGTCTCCAAAAAGAAAGTATGTATGTATGTATGTATGTATGTATTTTTGGTTCTGGGAATCCAGCTCAGTGCCTTCATGCTGAGTTTCACCTTGTCACCAATGGTGTTGCTGGTCCTCAGTAGTCTGGGTTCACAGCTCTTGATTTAGGAATAAACAACTGGAATCCAATGATGATCAAAGTAAGTGGAGGTTTATTTTATATTGCGAAAAGAAACAGAGAAAGATAGCTCTCAAGGAGAGCTCCAAAGGATCTTGACTGAGAGTCCTACCCAAAAAGGCAAACTGGGTTTTTGATAAGGCTTTTTCCTGCTTGTCTATGTGACAGCCTCTGTTTCTATGGTCTCACTTCTTGGAGCCAGTGAGCTGCAGTCATAGGGAACTTAGCTGCTTGCTGGGTAGAGATAAGGGGAAGGGGAGGGCTGGAGTACAAGGTGGCTGCTTATCTTTGTCCCCTCCAGGGGCTGGGACCTTGATCCACATTCACCCCAGCGGCTGCTGGAGTGCCCTGTCTGAGTCCTGCCTAGGAATCCCAACCTGCTCTATTATTTTTCCCTCACTGAGAAGGAGACCACCCTGTTTCTACAGGGTGAAGGGACACTGACCAATCTGACTGCTTCATGCTGAAGGTGGATGATATTAGAATCAGGGGGTTTCCTTCAAGTGCCTCCTATCTCCAATCCAGCAGTCTGTAGTAGAAGGGTTGGTTTATATGGGACTCCACATGTAGCACCGTCTGTACCTTGATGGTCTCAATTCTGCTAGAGATAAAACGAGAAAGGGTGTTTAGTAAATGAGGCCTAAAATTACAGATAGTACCAGAAGTACCAAGGGGGAAATAAAGGCAAAAAAAAATCTGGGCTGGAGGAATAGCTCAGCAGTTACAGCGCTTGCCTAGCAAGTGCTAAGTACCTGAATTCCATTCCCCAGCACCACATAAGATGGGCATGGTGGCACATGCCTGTAATCCCAGCACCCAGGAGGCTGAGACAGGAGGATTGTTCTGAGTCCAAGGCCAGCCTGGGCTCATAGTGAGTTCAGGACGAGCCTGGTCTGCAGAACCAGACTCTGTCTCAAAACAAAAACAAAAACAAAAGCAAAAACAAAAAAACCCAAGACATCAGACAAAATAAGGTGTTTGCGATGATCTATCGATCTATCTATCTATCTATCTATCTATCTATCTATTGAGCTAGGGTCTCACTCTGTAGTCCAGAGTGGTCCTGAACTCAATATGGAGCCCAGGCTGGCCTTGAATGCACAACAATCCTCTTGCCTCAGCCTCCCAAATGATGGATTATAGGTGTGCACCACCATATGCAGTTTATGTAGTGCTGAGGAATTGAACTCATGCTTTTAACTGTTGCACTATGCCCTCAGCCTCCTGTATACACACACACACACACACACACACACACACACACACACGCGCGTATGTGTGTGTATATATATATATATTTTTTTTTTTGAGAAAATTCCCACTCTGTAGTCTAGGCTGGTCTTAAGCTCACTGTTCAGCCATCAGAGGGTACTCTGGCCAAGTGTAGGCACAGAAAAAGATAAGGGCATTTTGCTTCAGGAGAATCTAATTCATTCCAGTTTTTTTTTTTTCTTTTTTTGAGGCAGGGGCTTACTCTGTAGCCCAGGCTGGTCCTGAACTCACTGTGTAACCCAGCTTAGCCTTGGACTCACAGCAATCCATCAGCCTCCCAAATTCTGGGATTACAGGTGTGCACCATCATGCCTGGCTTAGGTGGTGCTTGTGGATCAAACTCAGGACCTTGTATTTGCTAGGCAAGTGCTTTAACTGCTATGCCATTCTTCCAACCCTTATTCCAATGCTATAACAGGCAGGCCAAAGGGGATGAGAACAGACTCTAAGAACGGGACCCTCTTATCTAAAGGAGAGAAGATGATCCTCTAGAGGGTATCCCCACCTTAATATCCTGTCCCTAATATAAAGTGCCCCCCCTCACCATTAAGCCTTAGAGTCCCAGAAAGGTTGGGAACCCAGATATCAGTAGCCTCTCACATTGCTTTCTTTGGGAGTTACCTTTCCTTACCCATGCACAGATGGAGGGGGATGAAATGGAGGGGTCCCCAGTCTAAATATATTGTCCTTGATAGCCTTTGTGATACCCTTTATAACTGTCCATGGTCTAGTTTTAGTTTTTGTTTCCCTCCCCCGCCATCCCCAAATTGAAAGTAAGCTTCGTTGATGATAGTGAAGCAGAGTTCTCAGTTTTCAGCTTGTGGAGAATCCCACATGGGATGGGAATCTGTTCAGTGTTGTCTGGACTTGGTGTATTATGGAGTTTGGTCACCTTTGGTTACATCCCTCCTTCTTTTCCTTGGTTACCTGCCTTTTCCTTTCCTTTCTATTACTGTGAGTTAGCCACCCGTGTCCTGGAGTAGGGCAGGGGTGGCTCCCTTAGTCTCTCTGATGACTTCCTGTGTTACTTTCCGACTTCCCTATTCTGCCTGTCAAGTTAACTTTCCCCATTTTTTTCATTGGGCCAACTTTCCTGTTTTTTCATCGAGGACTTTCAACTCATCTTTGGTCCAGTTATTAAAGGCATTTAACTGCTGTAGTAGTTCATGAAGGAAAGGATCTAAAACTTTTGTGTATTAGTTTGGGTTCTCTCAAAAGGCAGAATTTACTGAAATTATAACAAAATGGATCTATTTGGAAGGCTTACAAATCTGAGGATAGAAATAGTCCAAGATGGCAGCCTGCATGTGGGAGAGCTGGAGTGTCTGATGACTGCTCAGTTGTGAAGTCGAATACCCGTCTGGGACTGCAGGACAGCCGGTGAGAGTCTGCTATGGATCTGGGTTGTTCAAAAAACAATGGCAAATACCAGAGACTGAAGATCAGTGACAGGCAGACAGGTACAATTCCAGAATGGAGCGAATCTGTGTTGGAAATCTGTGGTGTGTAGCAATGTGGCATCTGTAGACAATTGTGAAGGGGAGAGCTGTCTCAGAGAAAAAAGCTGTAACAATCTTTCATCTTCCCTCTTTTTATAGGTGTTCCAGTTCAGCCTCACACAGCCTGGTGGGTGCTCTTCCCTCATTCACTGGCCTGCAAATCACTCACCCTCCAATCCAGGCTGGTTCTCAATTGCCTAATTTAGGCATGGTTCCCAAACCCTAATCCAAGTGTGGTTCCTGATCCCCTCAAGTTGACGTAATCTCTCTAATGGTCACACTTTCCTTTTTTTCCTTTTTCCATTTTTTTTATTTACTTATTTTTTTGAGGCAAGGTCTTGCTCTACAGCCCAGCTGATCTTGAACTCATTATATAGGCCAGACTGGCCTCAAACTCACAGCCTCCTGAGTACTGGAATTATAGGAGTGCACTACCATGCCTGTCCCCAAAACCCTTCTTAAAGACAATCTTGTAGGGAAGGTATATGGAGAAATGGGACTCAAGTGGGCTTTACTGTAGAGGATAAGACATTTGAAAAGAAGCCAAGGGGGACCTGAAACTAGTGATTCCACCAAAAGCCAGTTAAATCAGTCCCTGAGCTCACTTCCAATGATACAGGAAGGCATGTGATGCCAAGTAAAAGACTCATCCTTCTTTCAATCCCCTAGGTGAAGGGACAAAGCCACTGCGTCTATCTGGTGAAAGAGTAAACGAAGAAGAAAGTTTTTGTCAGATGTTTCCTCTTATTTTTAGAGAAGGAGGTGACAGAAAGGGTCCCAGTACAGGTGACAGTAAGGGCAGAATTGTAGTGAGGGAGTCTGATGTTTTAAGAAGAGAATAGTCTCAGTGCATAAAGTCTCCTTTGATAACTTAGAGAAAAACTCCTTCCAGTGGGTTCTGGGACACGATGTGTGACCACATATGCATGGTTCTCCAGGTGTCTCTTAGCAATAGGCATATCACTATAAACCCCCAACCGGGAGCCAGGAAACAGATCTCCAGTTCTACCATTCAGCCATTTGTAAAGACCACACTCAGACATTAAGTGCTCCTTCCTAATTTATCACCCATTTGTGGGGCCCAGCCATGGAAATTTGACAATGCTAAGTGTGGCCTGTGGATTTCCCAGGTGACAGAGTAATGGAGGATGGAACCAGTGGTCACATCTCCCGCATCTGCCAACCGTTTTGGCTGAATTTGCTAATCTTGTTGATGGTCCTCTGTATCGCAGATGAGCTACCCCTAGAAGTTACCAGTGGTGTTGCTGGTCTGGGTTCATAGGCTCTCAGTTTGGTTAGAAATAAATGACCAGAATCCAGAGAGGATCAAAGTGAGTGGAGGTTTATTTTATACAGTGAGAAGAAATAGGGAAAGAAAGTCCTTAAAGAGAGTTTGAGAAAGTCTCGACCAAGAGTCCTGCCTGAAGTGGCATGCTGGGCTTTTTATGGTTTTTATCTGCTTGCCTATGTGATAGCCTTGTTTCCCACCATTTCACTTTTCAAAGCAGGAGCTGCTTGCTGGGTGTAGATAAGGGGAGGAGGGTGGTGGGCTACATGGTGGTGGCTTATCTTTGGTCATCCACTGGAGAGGCTGGGAGCTTCACTCCACATTTGTCTCTGTGACCTCAGGAACACCCTGTCATGGTCCTGCCTGTGTATCCTAGCCTGTTCTCTTATCAAACTCTGATCCATTTTTATTTTTAATTTAATTTAATTTTTATTTATTTGTTTATTTATCTTTGTGGTACTTAGGATTGAACACAGGGCTTTTGCTCTGAGCTGCTTTCCAAGCCTTTTTGAGACAGGGTCTCACTAAATTGCTAAATTGCCCAGACTGGGCTCCAACCTGTGATCCTCTTGCCTCAGTGTTCAAATTACAGGCCTGTGCTAGTAGGCCTGGCCCTTTTTTGTTGTTTTTATTTCATTGTTTTATTTTAATTTTATTTTTTGAGACAGAGCCTTGCTCTGTAGCCCAGGCAATCCTCCTGCTTCAGCCTCCCAAGTGCTGGGATTACAGGTGTGTGTCATAAAGTGCGGTTTACGTAGCACTGGGGAATTGAAGTTAGGGCCTTGTGCTTGCTAAGCAAGTGTTGTAACAGCTGTGTTATTCCTCTAGTACTGTATATTCTTGACAACAGCCCTCTGTCTGAGGAGTAGTTGGCAAATTATTTTTGCTATTTCATAGGTTCCTTCCTTACTCTGTTGTTTCCTTTGGTGTGCAGAAGTTTTTTAAATTTGATACAATCCCATTAGTTGATTCTTTGTTTTATCTCACATGCTTCAGGTGTTTTATCAGAAAGTCCTTGCCTGTATCTTCAAGGGTTTTGCCTATGCTTCTTTCAACAAGTTCAGTGTTCCCATTTTAACATCTAGGCCTTCGATACATTTTCATCTGATTTTGGTACATAGTGAAAGATGTGGGTCTAGTTTCATTCTTCTGCATGTGGCTAGCCAGTTTTCCCAGCACCATCTTTACTCCAGCATGTTTTTGGCCCCTTTGTCAAAGATCAGATGGCTAAAGGAGGTCTTCAGTTTTCATTAATCCAAGAGGATTTGAAATGATGGGTGCAGATCACATTTGCATTCCATTTTGTATTTTTGATTTTGAGACAGATAGTCAATTCACTAATTATCCATTATGAGCTTGAACTGGTGATTCTCTTACCTCAGCCTCCCAGAGTACTGGGATTACAAGCCTAAACACTGGGAGCCAGCCCAGCCCTTTATTTTCATACAGGGTGTTTCTAAATCTCTCAGGGTAGGCTAGATTGGCATTCTCCTATTTCAGTTTCCTAGAGTGCTGAGATTACATGCATGCATGGCTGTCATGTCCAGCTTCCCTTTTGAGTTCCCTGCCTTACCTCGGCTTTTTTTTTTTTTTTCCTTTTTCTCAGTACTGGGGACTGAGCCCAGAGCTTTCCAACTGAGCTATATCCCCAGCCTATTTTTTTCTTTTTGAGTCAAGGTCTCTGTAGTTCAGGCCAGTCTCGAACTCACTATATACCCCAGGCCAGCCTTGGACTCACAGCAATCCTCCTGCCTCAGCCTTCTGAGTACTGGATTACAGGCATTTGCCACCACACCCAGCTTTATGTGGTGCTGGGGAATTGAATTGAGGGTCTTGCACTTGCAAGGCAAGTGCTTTAACCACTGTGCCATTCCTCCAGCCCCCCATTATTTGGTTTTAATTTTGAGGTCTAGGCTGGGCTAGGATGTGTGATCCTCCAGCTGTAGGCTTCCAGAATACTGGTATTACAGGCTAGCCTCCAGGGCCTGGCTTACAATATGTACTCTTTTGGGTTTGTGGTGACAGTGTATTCTTTTTCTTTTTTTTCTTCTTTTCTTTCAGGTCTACCTTCTTTTAATTAACACATTTGAGATCCACCTATGTAGTTCTGTGTACTAGTTGTTCATTGTTGTTTTGGGGATAGGGTCTCACTCTGTAGCCCAGGCTGGTCCTGAACTCATGGCAATCCTCCTGCCTCAGCCTCCGAATGCTGGGATTACAGGTATGCACCACCATGCCCAGTTTAGGTGGTGCTAGGGAATTGAACTAGGTTACTTAGCACTTGACTTAGCAGTTGTTAGGCAAATGCTTTAACCGCTGAGCCATTCCTCCAGCCCCTCATGAATATTTTCTTTTTTTCTTTTTTTTGTGGTGCAAGGACAGAGCATCAGGCCCTGTGCATCGTAGGCAAATAAATATTCTTCCATTGAGCTATGTCCCTGCCCTATTTATTTACTTATCTTTGTGGTACTGGTGGTCAAGTCCAGGGTTTTCACACTGAGCTATATCCTCAGCATGTTTGTTTATATTTATTCATTGATTGACACAGGGTCTGGCTTTGTAGTCCAGGCCGGCCCTGAACTCACTATGTAGTTCAGGCTAGCCTCAAACTCATGACAGTACTCGTGTCTCAGCCTCCCAATTGCTGGGATTACAGGTGTGCGCCACCACACCCAGTTTATGTGGCACCAGGAAATTGAACTCAGGGCCTTGGGTTTCTTGGGCCGGCACTCTAACCATTGTGCTATTTCTCCAGCCCATCTTATTTTTATTTTGAGACAGGGTCTCCATGAGTCACTAAGCTGCGCAAGCAATCTTTTTGCGTTAGCCTCCCCTCGGACTGAGAATGCAGGCCTATACCCCTGGGTCCTGCTATACTCTGTAGCATTTAACAATACATTCTATTTCCCTTTACCATCCAGCAATGACAAGGGTCTCTGCAGCTCAGGCTGCTCATGAATTCATTATGTATCCTCAGGATGGCCTCCAATTCACAACTCCCCTGTCTCAGCCTCCCAAGTTGTAGAATTACAGACATGCATCACAATGCCCAGTTTAAGTATTTTATAAGTGAAATCGATCACACAGTATTTGATCTTGGATCTGGCTTTCTTCATTTGGCATAGCATTTTTAGGTTCATCCCTGCTACACTAGTAGCTATCAGCATTTCATTCATTTATTGGGTATGGACATAGGTTAGTGGTGTGAGTGCCCACATAAGGGCATACTTAAGTACTCAATAACAAAAACAAAACAAGGGCTGGAGACATAGATCAGTAGTTAAGAGCAGCAAGCAGGAGGTCCTGGGTTCGATGCCGCAGCACCACTTACACTGGGCGTGGTGACATACGCCTGTAATCCCCACACGCGAGAGGTTGAGGCAAAAGGACTGCCGTAGGTTTGAGGCCAGCCTAGGACACACAGTGAATTCAAGACTTGCCTGTGCTACAGAGCGAGATCCTACCTCAAAAAAAGAGAAAAAGGTTAGCAATACATAGAACAAATAGGATCAACCGTTACCAGAGCGACCAGTGATACGGCTCTCATGGTGATTGGCTGAAAAAAAAACTTCCGGAAATCCTTCCTATTCCTAGCCCGCCCTAATCATCAGTGATTGGCTGACCTGGGCGAACGCGAGGCATCCTGGGACTTGTAGTTGTGGTTCTTCTGGGGACGACGGGAAGTATTAGTAGATAGAGGCTCCAGGAGCTACTGCTCTAGTTCTTGGCAGCTGTGGCACCATGTCCCGCGTGTTGGTGCCCTGTCATGTGAAAGGCGCCGTAGCCCTTCAGGTCGGCGACGTGCGGACTTCCCAAGGCCGGCCTGGGGTGCAAGTCATCGATATCACCTTTCCTAGCGTGGCCCCGTTGGAGGTGAGCAAACACGGTGGGCGGGACAGAGACTTGGGCGGAGAGTAGGCGGAACTTGGGCGTTTCTCGGACGTTGCCCAGGGGTTTAATCTTTTATGGACAGCATTTGAAGTGTCCCTTGTGAATTAACCATTCTGTTATGTCTTTGCTTTTATTGTGCTGGGGAACCAGCCCAAGGATTTCACACTAAGCTACAACCCTAGCACATTTTTATTTTTATTTATTTTTGATACAGGGTCTCACGCTGTAATACAAGCTGGTTCTGAACTCACTGTGTAGCCCAGACTGGCCATGGATTCTGGACGATGCGTCTGCCTCAGCCTCCCGAGCGCTGGGATTACAGGCGCCACCACACCCAGCTTTATGTGGTGCTAGGGAACTCGGATTCTTAGCGCCTGAGCGCTTTAACCCGCCGAGCTATTCCTCCAGCCCCGCACATTTCGATTTTTGAGGCCAGGTTTCTTATGTTGCTGGTGTTGCACTCAAGCTTGGTATCCTCCTGTCCAGCCTGTGCAATTTTGCAATTAAGGGATACCCTTACTAAAATCAAAAATAAAAAATAGGCTGGAGATGTGTCACAGCGTGAAGGATCTGGATCAGAAAGGAATAAAGCTTCCTGTGTCCTTTTCTTTTGATATCTTACCCACTTTACCAGACAGCACAGGTAAGAAGGTGTCAGAGAGGCCGGAGGAAGAGCAAAGCGATTAGAACACTTGCCTATTAGGCATGATGCCCTGAGTTCAGTTGTCCAGAACTACATAAACTGAGTGTGGTGGTGCATATCCATAATCCCAGGGCATGGGTGGCTGAAGCAAAGGTAAGTTAAGGCCAGTTTGGGCTATTTAGTGAGCTCATAACTAGCCTACACTATAGTGTGAGATCCTGTCTCAAAAAAAACAAAACAAGGGTGGAGGAATGGCTCAGCAGTTAAAGTGCTTCCCTAGCAAACACTAAGTCAAATGCTAAGTACCGGAGTTCGATTCCCCAGGACCACTTAAACCAGATGTGGCAGTGCAAGCCTGTAATCCCGGCACTGGGGAGGCTGAGGCAGAAGGATTGCCATGAGTTCCAGGTCAGCCTGGGCTCGATAGTGAGTTCAGGACCAGCCTGGGCTACAGAATGAGACCCTGTCTCAAAAATAAATAAATATGTAAATAAAACCAAACTAGGGGCTGGGGGCATAGCTTAGTGGTTAGGGTACATGCCTAGCAAGCACAAAGCCCTGGGTTCAATTCTGCAGCACCACATAAACTGGGTGTGGTGACATACACATGTAATCCCAGCATTCAAAAGGCTGAGGCAGGAGGATTGCTGGGTATTTGAGGCCAGCCTGGGCTACATCGTGAATTCAGGACTAGACTACAGAACCAGACACTGCCTCAACAAAAACAAAACAAAGCAACCTCCATAACCTGGCCTGGTGGTACAAACCTATAATCCTGGCTCTCGGGGAGGATGAGGCAGAAGGATGCCCAAATTCAAGCTTATCCTGGACAACTTAGTGACCTACAAAGACCTTGTCTCAAAATGAAAAATAAAAAGGGGTTAGATGGTAGTTAAGTACTAAGGACCTATGTTCCATCCCCAGTGATGCAAAACAAAAACCAACCTCTTCTCCATTCTTACAGTTCCTGCCAGTAGTCAAGTGCCAAATAATTCCTCATTGGGACCTCCCAGTGACTTCAGTTTCCATTTTCCAGTTATACTTCCATATCAGCTGACAGAATGACTGGGTGCTGCGTAACTCAACACAGAAGACAAAGCACTCATTCGCAGTCAGTCTTTGTTCCCACCTGCTCTCTTGGTCCCAAGCACTTTGAATTTTTTTTTTTTTTTGAGACAGAGTCTCACTCTGTAACTCTGCGAGGGCCTTGCACTCACAGCAATCATCCTGCCTCAGCCTTCGGAGTGCTGGAATTACAGGCGTGTGCCACCACGCCCAGTTTATGTGGCTGTGGGGAATCAAACTTAGGTACTTAGTGCTTGACCTGGTGCCTGCTAGGCAAGCACTTTAACCTCTGAGCTATTCCTCCAGCCATGTTCCCAAGCACTTTGTGTTACAGTATGTGTTTATCCCTTAGGATATTCCTTACTCCCAGCTGGGAAACCTAATTCCAGGAACTGACCCTTGCTCATCCTGAGTCAGTAGATTTGAAGTGAGACTTGGACACCTGTATTTTAAAAAAAATTTCTTTGAGTAACTTTGATGCATGTTTACTGATGAGAACCCCTGCCTGTAGCCAGGCTAACTTCTCTGTCTTGTGTGCCAGGCTCTCCAACCCTGTAATAGCACTTTTTTGTATATGGTGCTCTCATATTCCCTACCTTGCCAAGGGGATCAACTTGGAAAACTTCCCCTTAAGGTCTCTAGTGTACTTTTTTCTATCTCCTCTAGTGTTAGGATTTTGACCACTAACAGCATTTAGGTGCATGATAAGATCTGTGGTGGTAGTTTGTTTACATGAAGACTTGAGCAGCACCTCCAGGAAATAAAAACTGTGGGTCCTGGTAATGCTTTTTGAATTGTTTAGGGAACGGTACATACTGAAAAAAAAAAGAGAGGGGGGGATATAGTTCCGTGATTTGAGCACTTGCCTGGCATATGCAAAGCCCTGAGTTCAATTCCCCAGCACTACATAAAAATTATCCTGGTGTAGTGATGCATGCCTGTAATCCCAGCATTTGGGAGGCTGAGGCAGGAGGATTGCTGTGAGTTTGAGATCTGCCTGGACTCCCTACTGGGTTCAGGACCAGCCTGGACTAAAGACCAAGACCTTGTCTCTAAATAAATAAATAAATAATTAAATAAATAAGATAAAAATAAAGGCTCTAGCTTCAATCCCAAGTTTTGAAAAAAAAGGAGGAGCTAGGGATTTAGCTCAGTGATACAGCACCTTATGCCTGATCTTTAGTAATGGAAAAAAAAAAGAGAGAAAAAAAGAAAAGAGGAAGCCTGGTCTTGTGGCATAGACCTGTAATGCCAGTACTCTAGGAGTCTGAGGCAAAAAGATTGCCAGTTTAAGCACAACATGGGCAGTCTAGCCACTTAGCATGACCTGGTCTTAAAAATAAAAAATAAAAATGGGCTAGGGATGTAGTTATGTATCAAGGCTCTGAGTTTCATTTTTTTTTTCTTTTGAAACAAGGTCTTACTCTATAGTCCTGGCTGGTCCTGAATTTACTATGTAGCTCAGACTAACCTTTAACTCACAGCATTTCTTATGCCTTGGCTTCCTGAGTGCTTGGATTATAGGCATGTGCCAGGTTTCATCTTCAGTACTGCAAAAAAATAAAAAAATAAAAACAAAACAGGAGATAAACCTTTGAATCTCTCATGTCCTGGGGCCTGACCTGATGTGTCATAGTGGGTTGTATATGCTCTAGTTGCAGGAGATCACATTTAAGAATTACTACACAGCCTTTTTGAGCATCCGTGTCCGTCAGGATACCTCATCACACACACCAGCCAAGTGGGTGACCTGCCTGCGGGACTACTGTCTGATGCCTGACCCACACAGTGAGGAGGGAGCCCAGGAGTATGTATCACTGTACAAGCACCAGGTCAGCTGAGCCTCAGCATGGCAAGGGCAGCCCCATGAGGATTAAAAGGAGGCCTAGGCATTGGGTCAATATGCTAGGAGGGAGGAAGGGGGTAAGAGTGGCCTGGACTGTGGTTTGTAGGCAGATACCTTGTACAACTGTTGTTATTTCCTTCCCCAAAACATGGGGAGAAAAACAAACAAGCAACAAAAAGCCAGGAGTAGTGATACAAGTCTATAATCCCAGCACTGGGAGACTGAGGCAAAATGATTGCAAGTTACAGCCCAGCCTGGGCAATTTAACAATTTAGTAAGACCTGTCTCAAATAAACAATAAAAAGGGGCTGGGGTGTAACTCAGTGTAAAGGCCCTGAGTTCCATCCTCAGGACTGCCAATAAATCAAAATAAATCCAGTTACCTGAGAGGCAATATTTTGGCTCACTGCTAGTTGGGAGGTTCCTGGGCAGTGACCCGGGTCTTTGCTGGATCCTTGTGTGTGTGTTAGATGCTCTGTGATATGGCCAGAGTTTTGGAGCTGCGTCTGATTCTGCGGCAGCCATCACCACTATGGCTGTCTTTCACTGTGGAAGATCTGCAAATCTACCAGCAAGGACCAAAGGTAAGTGATTAGCTCAAAGTTGTTTGCTGGTACTTTCCTCAAGAAGCTCCTAGCTCGGACTGAGAGATAATGTAGTGGTGTACTTATGGGGGAGGAGGAATGAGACTCAGAAGGAGGCCTTCATGGAAGTTAGCCAGATATGAATGCCCTCTTGGTGAGAGGAGAAGGCTTTGTTCCCACACTCCCCTAGCTTTTGGGCTCACTCTCCATTTTTGGAGCTGGAACCTCTAGGAGATCCTTTTGCTTATGTTCTCTTGATTATGTTATTGGGGATTCCTCCTATGTAGTTGGAAGGCTTAGTAGTCTGACTGCTCTTGAGCTTCTGTGGGCCCCTAAACAGAGTTTCCCAGTGTCTGAGGCCGGAGTCCTTCTCTGTGATTCCAGATGTCAGAACTCCCACTCTCTGTCAGTATATTTTTGCTTTACAGAGCCCCTGTATGACATTTCCCAAGTGGCTCTCCCACCCAGTGCCCTGCGATCAACCGGCTGCCCTTCTCGAGGTAAGCTGCCACCTGAGTTTAAAGCATGTGTGAGTGACTCTGGTGTCTAGCACAAGCCCAGATAGATGCCTACCTATAAGAATATGGGGCTAACCCCCAAGACCTTGGTTCAATCTATGCCATTGTTTTGGGTGGGACTTGAAGACTTCTGGCATGGGGCTGAGCTGCTTCCTGAATATCAGTCCTCAACCTCATGCTCCATGAATCATCTGGGAATATTTCCAGTCCCAGCTGGCAGGACCCATAAGATCCATAGCCTAGCTTGGCCTTTCATTCTTTCTCTCTTTTCTTTTTCTTCCTTCCTTCTTTCCTTCCCTCCTTCCTTCCTTCCTTTTCTTTTCTTTTCTTTTCCTTTTTTGTTTTTGAGAATAGAGCCTACAGGGAGTTAAATCCCCAGTCCGTTTGAGACAGGGTCTTACTTAGCGGTTAGAGTGCTTGCCTAGCAAGTACAGGCCCTATGTTCGATTCTCCAGCACCATGTAAGTTGGGCATAAGAATAGCCTAGGCTACATAGTGAGTTGAAAACTAACCTGGACTACAGAGTAAGACACTTGATTAAAAAAAAAAAAGGGTTGCTTAGTTGCCCACGTTGGGCTTGAACTTAAAATATTCTTGCATCAGTCTCCCAGAGTCTTGGGACTTTAAACTTTTTTCATGGGGCCCAGTTTAGTGTGGCCTTGCTAGAACTCTGAGGGCAGTGCTGGAGAGAAACCCAGGGCCACTGACTCTTCCATCTGGAGCAGGGCCTACCAGATCCCAGCAGAGTGTCCTCTGAAGTGCAGCAGATGTGGGCGCTGACAGAGATTATCCGGGCCAGTCACCCCTCTACAAGGATTGGCCGCTTTGATGTGAGTAGTCTCTTTCCTCTGCTTGGCTTGTGTTTTCCTGATCAGGTCAGACCTCATGGTCTTTTGTGTTACAGGTGGATGGCTGTTATGACCTGAACTTGCTCTCCTACACTTGAGTGATGGCTTCTAGCTGAGATCTTGGCCTTCCCGTGTCCACCCAGATTTGGTTTGGGCCACCAGAGGCTGGAGTGTGTTCCCTGTGCACTCTAAGTGTTGCCTGCATGCCTGTTCTGTCTGGGCCACATTCACAGATTCAAGATTCTCGGGGATTACCATGTTGCTTCAGCATGAGTTCCTTCCAGGGGTGTACTCTGTCTTCTCCGGGCTGCAAAGCGATTCGTTCTCCTGCCCAACAGTACTCCAGGTCTTAGAGTCCCTGAGCATGCTCTGCCTTTCCTGCCATCATGGACATGCATCTCCATTTCCTCATTCTGAGTGCAGCGGGCTGGGATAAAGCAGCTCCATCTAACCTCAAAAGGCCATTGTTGCCTTGGCAGTCAGATTGGGAAGCTTGAAGAAGGGAATGCCCCATTTCTTCCTCTGTGCTTCGTAGTAGACGTCTTTCTCTTTGTATTATGTCTGCAAAAAGAAACTTCTGTAAGCTCTTTAGCTTCCTTTTTAGGAGGCAAAATTGGGGGTTTAAGTAGCCTGAGTCCCTAGGTCCCTGAGCTGACTCCTGGATTTGTGTTGCATTGAGCCTGGGCAGATGCTTCAGGCAAGGCTAAGGCCTAAGGAGACCTACAAAGTACCTGCCATCACAGCTCAGAGCACATCCATATTCCTTTTCCTAATTGCTTAAGTCATCCTGAGCATGATGTGGGACTGAGTTCAACCTTGGTAGGGGGTAGGCTCTAGAAAGGGGTGGGGGGGAGGTTGTTATTATTGTTGTCATTTTGAGGCAAAGTGTCACTCTGTAGTCCAGGCTGGTCCTGAACTCACTATGCAGCCCAGGCTGGCTTTGAACTCAAGGCAATCCTGCTTCAGTCTCCAAAGTGCTGGGATTTAGTTGTTCATTACCACGTCCAGCTTATGTGATGCTGGGGAATCAAATCCAGGGTCCTGTGCTTGCTAGGCAAGCATTTTAACCACTGAGCTATACCACAGCCCTAGTTTGTTTTGTTTTTGCATACTGGGAATTGAATCCAGGGACTTTATACTGAGCCATGTCCTCAGCCCTTTTTTATTTTTATTTTGAGACAGGGTCTTGCTAAATTGCCCAAGCTGGTTCATACTTGCCGTCCTCCTGTCTCAGCTTCCCAGAGTGCTGGGATTGCAGGTCTGTACCACTTATCCTGGCCAGGAAGGTTCTCATTACTACCTTTTGGGATGCTGAGATCCTACAGCAATGGAGGCCCACCCAAGCTAACCCTCCCTCTGGTTCTTCCTGTTTCTGCCCCTGTGACTTAATGGAGTGTTACTACACGTTGTCTTACACCTGGAAAACTTGACATGTTTGTGGCTCAACAGTTTTCTGGGGAAGTTCAGGCACTCATGAAATTGCCTTTTTTTTTTTTTTTTTTTTTTGGTTTGGTACTGGGGATTGAACTGGAACCCAGAGTCTCTGCACTGAGCTATATCTCCAGCCCATTTTTAATTTTTATTTTGAGACAAGGTCTCACTACATTGCTCAGGGTGAGCTTGAAATTAATTGTAGGCCTCCTGCCTCAGCCTCCCAGAGTGCTAGGATTACAGGCCTCTGTCACCTGACCTGGCCTGCATCTGGTCTCTTTACCTGCAGGGTTATGTACTGAGCCCTACCTTTGCTTTTACTGGAAGGGTGCTAACCACAGTCCTGTGTTCAGGGAACAGCACTCATCAGTGTGTGTGTGTGTGTGTGTGTGTGTGTGTGATGAAGAGGACCCTGATGGGCAGGGAACATGCGTTATCACAGCCATTCCCCAACATGCAACATATAGCCTGTGTGCAGCAAGATTAATAAATACTCTGGAGTTCATGACTGTGTTGGCTGCCTGTGTCTGCCTAGTGATAGAGTTGGAGAGCTTCAAGTAGGGGTGGCCCCACTCCTATGATTTTTCCACCCTCATTGCGTTCTTCCTCCTATACTCTAGAGGTCTGAGTGTGTGATTCAGGCTTTTCAGCAATTTGCAGGACTTTGACCCTTTGGGGTATGAAAGTTCATCATGGGGAGGTCTAACCCCAGAGCTCCCCAGTTGTGGTTTTGCCCAGTGCACTCTGGACTACCTGACCTGCCTTGATTGTCCAGAGGGAAGAGACCAGAGGCTGGTGGGAATCATTGCACTCTCTTCTTCTTCTTCTTCTTCTTCTTCTTCTTCTTCTTCTTCTTCTTCTTCTTCTTCTTCTTCTTCTTTTTTTTTGAGACAGACCCAACTCTAGTCAGGAGCTCTGGAGCATAGGCTGGTCCTGAACTCACTTTGGAGCCCAGGTTGGCCTTGGACTCTTGCCAATCCTCTTGCCTCAGCCTCCCAAGTGCTGGGATTACAGATTTGTATCACCACGCCCAGTTTATGTGATGCTGGGAAATCAAACTCAGGGCTGTGCGTTTGCTAGGCGAGCACTTTAACAAAACGTTGTGCCATTCTTCCAGCCCCTCTTCTATTTTTTTAAAAGTGGTATAGAAAAGGCTGATTGACTGATTTTGTTACTGGGCCTTCCCATTGAACTATAGCCTAGGCCCCCCCTTGTTTTTGTTGTTCTGGGAGTGGGACACAGGGCCTCCCCATTGAGTTACATCCCCAGGCCCCACTTTTTTTTTTCTTTTATTTATTTATTTATTTATTGAGACAGGGTCTCACTCTATAGCCCAGGCTGATCCTAAACTCACTATGGAGCCCAGGCTGGCCTTGGGCTCATATCAATACTCATGTCTCAGCATCCCACATGCTGGGATTACAGACGTGCATACCCGGTTTATGTAGTACTGGGGAATCAACTCAAATCAACTCAGGTACTTAGCGCTTACCTAAGTGCTTTCTAAGCAAGCGCTTTAACCTCCAGCCTGCCCCCACTTTTTGTTTGATTTTGAGATGGAGTCTCACTGAGTCATTAGGTTGCCCAGGCTGAGCTCCAACTAACAATCCTCCTGCCTCAGGTTCCCAATGTGCTAGGATTACAGCAATGTACTACCATACCTGGCTAGGAATGGGGTTATTTATTTATTTTTGAGACACAGTTTCACTCAGTAGTCCAGGATGGTCCTGAACTCTGTGTAACCCAGGCTGGCCTTGAACTCACAGCAGTCTTCCTGCCTCAGCCTCCAAAGTGCTGGGATTATAGGCATGCACCACCATGCCCAGCTTATGTGATGTTGGGGAATTGAACTCAGGACCTTTGGTTTGCTGAGCAAGTGCTCTAACTGCTGTGTTATTCTCCTAGCTCTTATTTGTTTATTGTGACACGATCTCCTTCTGAGGTTCAGGCTGGTTCTGAACTCACTATGTAGCCCAGGCTGGGCCTTGAACTCATGGCAATCCCCCTGCCTCATCCTCCCAAGTGCTGGAATTACAGGCATGTGCCACCATGCCCAGATTTTTATTTTTGGAGTAGTAGCACTGAGCTCCAGCTCCAGCTCCTTTTATTTTTTATTTTAAGACAGGTTCTCCACTGCTAAATTGCCCAAGCTGAGCTCAAACTTGTGATCCTCCTCGCTCAGCTTTCCAGAGTGCAGGTATTACCAGACTGTGCCAACAGGCACAGTTTAGGTATAAGAAAGATTTATTTAGAAACAGAGTACCCACTCAAATAAGTGCAGGTCTTTGGGAAGTAGAAAAAGAAACTGGGTGTGGTGGCATAGATATGTAATTTCAGCAATCTGGGACACCTAGGCAGAAGGATCCCAAATTCAAGCCCAGTTTAGGCAAATTAGCAATTTAGCAGACCCTCAAATAAATAATCACAACGTAAATTAGGAGCTGGGGGGTGGGAGGGTGTGAATGAATAGCATAGTGGTAGGAGCACTTGCCTAGGCAAGCACGAGGCCCTGGGTTTGATTTACAGCACCACATACTGACACACTGGTGGTGCGCACCTGTAATCCCGGCCCTATTGAGGCTGAGGCAGGCAGATTACTGTAAATTCAAGACCAGCCTGCACCACAGAGCTAGACAAAAAAAAAAAAAAAAAAAAAAGGAGACAGGGATGTAGCTCAGTGTGAAGATTCTGGATTTAATCCTTCAGTACCACAGGAGTCAAAAAAAAAGAAAAGAGGCATGTTGTAGTCTGGAGCTGGATATATTTATATGTTGTTTTGGGGAGTGAAAATATGTGGAAGGTTAAAAAGGATGGGTGAGAGTGCCTGGAGATAGAACCTAGAGCCTTCACATTGAGTATCTCCAGCCCATCCCTTTATTTTATTCATTCATTTATTTTTTGAGACAGGGTCTCACTCTGTAGCCCAGGCTGGTGCTGAACTCACTATGTTGTCCAGGTTGGCCTCAAACACATGGTAATCCTCTTGCCTCGGCCTCCCAAGGGCTGGGATTACAGGTGTGTGCCACCCTACCCAGCTTTATGTAGTGCTAGGGAATCAACTCAGGGCCTTGTACTTGCAAAGCAAGCACTTTAATTGCTATACCATTCCTCTAGCCCCCTCTTTTCTTTTTTTGAGTCAGGGTCTTGCTCTGTAGTTCAGGTTGGTCATGAACTCACTATGAAGCCCAAGATGGCCTCAAAATCACGGCAATCCTCTTGCCTTAGCCTCCTGAGTGCTGGGTTTGTGGATACATGCCACTATGCCCAGCTTTCGTGGTGCTGGGTATTTGAACTCAGGGTCTTGTACTTGCTAGGCTCAAGTGCTTTAACTGCTGAACTATGTCCATTCCCTTATTTCTTATTTTGATACAGGGTTTCACCAAGATGCTAAATTGGCCAGACAAGACTAGAATTTGCAATCCTCCTGCCTCAGCCTCCTGAGTCCTGGGGTAACAAGCATGTGCTGCCACTTTGACTAGAATTTTTCAATCTATAGAAAGTTTAAGAGCTGGGCACATAGTTCCCAAAACCAGCCAGTGATTAGAGGGCTTCCCTAGCTAGCAAAGCCTTGGTTTCGTTCGCCAGCACCACATAATACCTGAGCATGGTGGCACACAACCTTGTCTCAAAGAAACAACAAAACAAACAAATACAGAAAATTCCAATCCAAACCTGGTTGTTCAGGCCTTAATTCCAGCCTTCTGGGAGGCTAAAGCAAGGGAATTGCAAGTTCCAGCCCAGCCTAATAGTCAGTTTACTTAATTTGGGATACCTTGGCTCAAAACCAGAAACTAAAAATGGGCTGGTGATGTAGCTCAGAAGGAAGGTCCTGAGTTGTATTCTCACTACCAAAAAAAAAAAAAAAAAAAAAAAAAAAAAAAAATTGAAGAGTTTGGTCAGAGATAGGAACAGAGTGGCTTATTTTACTGGAGATAGGATGGTTCATTTTACAGAAGGCAGGGGCCCATTCTATTTTTATTTATTTATTTTTTTGATGTATGATCTAAGCTGTTTTGCCTAAAAAACTTCTTTGAGTCTGTTTCTTGAGTTCGGATTTATGCTTTTTAGCAACTAAGCTAATTTATGAACTGTCTAAGGAGTTTTGGGTGTGTTGGGCCTGGAAGAAAAGAAGTATAAACAAGCCCTGGGGCACTCTTTGCTGTAAATCCCAGCCTGCCCTTGGGGGTTCCGCCCCTTCATCTGATTCCCTGCGCACTGTAGAAGACCTGTCCGGGAGCAGGGCTTTGGACTACATCTCCCAGCGTGCCTGGCAGAGGGGTAGCCTCAGTGCTCTGTCGGCTTTGGTTTCGGAGGATGATGCAGCGGGCAACGAGTATGGTGGCCCGCCTGGCCTTTCGCCAGCAGGCGCTTCCCTTGCCGCTGAGTCGCACGCTCAGTTGCACAAAGGTGGGATAAAGGGTGCAGGCATTTGGTTGCTAATCTGAGAGGGTGAGGGGCGGAAACCTGGGGAGGGGGGGCTAGGGCCCTGATGGTACTAAGTCCGGTCACTTGCAGGGCATGCTCCGCAGGACTCCACTCTATGACTTCCACCTGGCCCACGGCGGGAAAATGGTGGCGTTTGCAGGTTGGAGTCTACCCGTTCAGTACCAGGACAGTCACGTTGACTCGCACCTGCACACGCGCCGGCACTGCTCCCTCTTTGATGTGTCCCACATGCTGCAGGTGAGGCAAGGCAGTGCTAGCTGCTGAATCAGGACTGCCTTCTCTTGCACGGTACTGCACTTCGCAGCTGGGAGCTGGGTTCCGAAGACAGCCTTCCCATAAGAGCTAGGGGCCCCAGGGGTTCTTGGACAAATTATAGCAGAGAGGAAACAGGCGAAATCAGAGGGTCTTACGACCATCTCCTTTCTAACGTCTCCCACTCTTACCTCAGTGCTTTTGATGCTCGAATTTTCTAGAACTGATAATACGATCATCCACTGTATTGGGTATTGGTTTGGGGAAGGGGGGTAAACTGTAACATTCTCTGAAGTTCCTAGATTTTGCATAATCAGCGTGGGCTGGAATCCAAGGTGGGCCTTCACCACCTCCACAACCAAAAGATTGGTCAGTCACCCTGGGCTGGCCTGCACTGTGGTTGGAAGAAAGATACCTCCTTGTTTAGCAGCTGTTGGAATGGCCTGCGGCTTTCCATTTCCTCCCAGACCAGGATATTTGGTCGTGACCGAGTGAAGCTGATGGAGAGTCTTGTGGTTGGAGACATTGCAGAGCTAAGGCCAAACCAGGTGGGCCTTCTTGTGTCTCCTCAGTGGGTGCTTTCTCATTCATGAGTAAGCAAGGGGAACAAGTCAGTGCTTACGCTTGAGGATGCTGAGATGGATCAGACACAGCTTCTAAGCGCTTGCTGTCATGGAGGACAGAGTTTTGGGGTCATTTCTAGAGATCTAGGCAGCTGGGGAAGTGGTAGGAGAGCTATCCTAGTTTTGCCACAGAAGGCTGGGAGGCCAGACACCAAGGTTTCTTTGCAGTTCTTTGAACTTTTGTGTTGCCTACCCCCTGGCCATTCAAACTATACCCCTTAAACCGATAGCCTCAGTGCTTTCTAGGAGCATTGCTGTATACTTTCTAAATCAGAACCCTCTTGCTTTTTTTTTTTCCCCTAGATGGTTGAACCAGGGCCTTCACACTCAGCTAAATCTCCAGCCCCTTTCTATTGTTTATGTGAGACAGAGTCTTGCTAAATTATCCAGGCTGGGCTCAAACTTGGAATTTTCCTGACTTAGCTTCCCAGAGTGCTGGGATTATGGGCATGTGCCACCATGCCTGGTTTTTATGGTGCTGGGGATCAAATCCAGGGTCTTGCACATGCTAGGCAGTTGCTCTAATCACTGAGGTAGACAACCAGCCCTCGAACTTTTACTTTAATAAAATTCCCAGGTGTGGGGCTGGAGGAATTGCTCTGCAGTTAAAGCACTTGCCTAGCAAGTGCTAAGTCAAGTGCTAAGTACCCAAGTTCGATTCCCTAGCACCACATAAACTGGGTGTGGTGACGCATGTCTATAATCCCAGCAGTCAGGAGGCTGAGGCAGGAGGATTGTCATGAGTCCAAGACCAGCCTGGGCTACAGAGTGAGTTCCTGTCTCTAAATAAATAAAATAAAAAATAAAATAAAATCCCCAGGTGATTGATTTGAGCTCCCAATCATATAGGTTCTTCATCCATCTAGTGGGTAGAGTTAAGGCCAGCTTTACAGATTTTTTTGTTTTGTTTTGTTTTGTGGTACTAGGAATTGAAACCAAGGCCTTTCAATTGAGCTATATCCCCAGCCCATTTTTATTTTTGAATTTGAGAGAGGGCCTTGCTAAGCCACTAAATTGCTCAGTCTTGGTTCAAACTTGTGATCTTCCTGCCTCAGCCTCCCAGAGTGCTGGGATCACAGGCCTATGTCACCAAGCCAGGCCGGCCTTACATTATTTTGGGGGCTCTGCAGTAGAATGCGATAGGAGTGTCTGGAATCTCACAGATGCGCGTTGGCGTGTTGTGGCAGTTGGGACATGGGCTGAGCTGGCTGGAGGGATGAAGCAAGAGGCCCTAGGTGTCACTGACTATAAAATGGGACCCTCAGTACCAAGTACCAAGGATGTAGGTTCTCACTAGACTAGAGGGCTTCCCTAGGAAGCGAGGTTGGTGAAAACTTACTTGGTACAAGGGGATCAAAGACCCTGACTTGGGCTGAGAATGTAGCTCAGCAGTTAAAGTGCTTGCCTAACATGTGCAAGGCCTTGGGTTGACTCCCCAGCACCACATAAGCTGGGTGTGGTTGTGTAAGCCAATAGTTCCAGCACGTGGGTGGTTGAGGCAGCAAGATTGCTCTGAGATTGAGGCCAGCCTGGGTGACATAGTGATTTCAGGACCAGCCTGGACTATACAGAGGGAGACTATGCCTTGAAAAAAAAAAAAAAAAAGAACCTGGACTTGAGCCCAGTCATACAATTTGTACACCCTGAACCTGTGCAGAGGGTTTGTGAGTTTGGGGTGGATCCAGGGTATGTTTAGTTCACCGTTTCCCTTCTGGGCCTGGAGACAAAGATGCTGCATTTAATGCTAGGGAACACTGTCGCTGTTTACCAATGAGGCTGGAGGCATCTTGGATGACTTGATTGTGACCAGTACTTCCGAGGGGTACCTGTATGTGGTGTCCAACGCTGGCTGCTGGGACAAGGACTTGGCGCTCATGCAGGTAAAGCCTCTCGTGTTCATGGCACTTTGCCTTTCTTGTTCATAAAGTAGCAGCCTTGAAGCTGGGGGTGTAGCTCAGTGGTTAAAGCACTTGCCCGGCAAGCACAAGGCCCTGGGTTTGGTTCCACAGTACCACATGAGCACATAAGCTGGATATGGTGGCACATGCTTGTAACCTCAGCACTTGGGAGGTTGAAGTAGGATTGTTGTGATTTTGAGGCCACTTTGGGCTACCTAGTGAGTTCAGAACTAGCCTAAACTACAAGGTGAAACCCCCTGTCTCAGAAAACACAAACAAACAAACAAACAAACAAACAAACAAAAAAACCCAAAGGACAGTAGCCTAGTTGCCAGGATAGGCCTGGTGCAGACAAGAGGCTCAAAAGTGACTGAGTTAGTGAACAGGTATGAGACTCCAGAGCTGACCCTTCCTGGAGCCTACCAGGCTTCATTAGTAAGGACAAAGGCAGGAGGGGAGATAAGCTGGCCCCTAAGTGAGCATCCTTTGGTGAGGGTATGAGGGGTGAGAGACTTGGGCTTAGATAATCTCCACCACTTAATAGAAACCTTGTGAAATGGGAACTTGTTATCCCAGATGCTTGATGTATATTTCTGTTTTTCCTTTCAGGACAAGGTCAGGGAGCTTCAGAACAGGGGAAGTGACGTGGGTCTGGAAGTGATGGATAGTGCTTTGTTAGCCCTGCAAGGTGAGATGGGTGGCAAGGAATTGGAGCCCACTTTTGCTTTCCTGGCTTCACCTATTACTTAGCACAGAGGCTGTTCCAAGAGGGAGTTGTGGATGGTGTGGTATTTGTGTCCTATAATTCTAAGTTAGGTATCTTCACTCCCCCTGCTTACAGCAAAGTTCCATGAGCTAGGAGCAATGGCATCTTCTACTTGTAGAGTAGGACTTGCTCAGGATATATTGAGGTTTCTCAGTGCTATAGTCTACTGTTGAAGGGTGCTGGGACCAGGATGCTTGGTCACTGGCTTCTTGGGCCCAGGTCCTACTGCAGCCCAGGTGCTACAGGCTGGTGTGTCAGATGACCTGAGGAAACTGCCCTTCATGACCAGTGCTTTGATGGAGGTGTTTGGTGTACCAGGCTGTCGAGTGACTCGCTGTGGCTACACAGGAGAGGATGGTATGGAGGTATGTAAGAAGTGGATGTAGGACTGAGCAGGGCACTCCAGGGGCCACTGCTTACCTGCAGTCTGGTGTCCCTTGCAGATCTCACTGCCAGCAGCTAGGGCAGTCCACCTGGCAACAGCTCTGCTGCAAAACCCAGAGGTGAAGCTGGCAGGGCTGGCAGCCCGGGACAGTCTGCGCCTGGAAGCAGGCCTTTGCCTATATGGAAATGACATTGATGAACACACGACACCTGTGGAGGGCAGCCTCAGCTGGACACTGGGTGAGTTGGGCTGGCACACAAGGGCTCCTGGAGGTCAGGGAAACCAGCCAAGCCATTACTATTCTTTAGGTTGTACAGGCTGCAGTAGGTTATTTGGCCTCACTGAGCCTCCATTCCTAGAAAGTACGATGGTGGCTTTGCCTATTATAAGCTGGGGACTCTCAGCCTGGCTTCTAGGTGGTAGTAGATGGTTTGATACTGGACTGCAGAGCAGAGGAGCACTAGAGCCCCAGGAGAACCCAATTGAAGGAATCTCAATGTGTGATCAATGTCTCATGGAACCCTTGCTGCCAGAACATCTTGTGGCCAGGGCTTCTGTGGGCTGCGGCTTAGGTATGGTGTAACCTGTCCTAGGAAAGCGCCGCCGAGCTGCTATGGACTTCCCAGGAGCCAAGGTCATTGTTCCCCAGCTAAAGGGTGAAGTGCAGCGGAGGCGTGTGGGATTGATGTGTGAAGGGGCCCCAATGCGGGCACACAGTCTCATCCTGTGCACAGAAGGCACCGTGATTGGTAATTGGTCCAAGAAAGCCAGAGAACCCCCTTCCCTATAACAGTAGTGGCATTAGGCTGGCAAATGGTGTTGACAATAATGTATGCTTGTCCAGGTACTGTGACCAGTGGCTGCCCGTCGCCCTGCTTGAAAAAGAACGTGGCGATGGGTTACGTGCCTGGCAAGTACAGTAGGCCAGGGACACAGCTGCTGGTGGAGGTGCGGCGGAAGAAGCAAGTGGCTGTTGTCACCAGAATGCCCTTTGTGCCCACAAACTACTACATGCTCAACTGAAGATGGCCTGTGACAGGGCCCTCCCTTGTGGGAGTCTTGCCTTGGATGGCATTCTACATGGCTTAAATCAAGACAAGACAGCGCTCAATGGAGGTGTCAGTGAATGGAGGCTCTCTAGTCTGACTGAGGGGGCCCTCCCTGTGTCACCGGACCCTAACACTGCCTCTCTAACTTGAGGACCACATTCCCGACAGACCAGCTCAGGCAAGGCCATTTCAGTCCAAGGTTCCACTGACCCCACTCTGCCAGGTATGGCTACATGGCATAGGTTCACCTCTGTGGGTGGTAACATCTGCTCGGCAACATCTGCTCAACATGCTTACTGTGGTTTCTCACTCTAAAGGATTAGTACTGCAAGCAGTGTAGGCGTAAGCCGCCTTTTCCACTTTCCTTTCTGTGAATGCAAGCTGTTGCTTCTCCCAAGAGCAGGAATGATTTCTGACTCACAGAGCACTACCTCAGCTATTTCAGTGTGTAACAAGGAAGGCTGAGTGGCTAGGGACTCCAGTTGGTATAGCCTGCTCCCTAGTAGCAAGTGCTCAACACCTGGGCTCACCTTTGCCCCAGGTCTTGTACTGGACTTTTACTGATTCCTGAAAAAAATTAAAGGATCTTCCTTCCTTCTTACTTAGCATGGTGTCTGGCTTCTCTAGCTTCTTCTTCTTTTTTTTTTTTTTATTGCGGACCTTTGTGCTGAGCTATATCCATAGCTCTTTTTATTGAGCCAGGTTCTCAGTAACTGAGTAGTCCAAGCTTGGCTTGAGTTTGCAGTCCTCCTGTCTCAGTCTCCCAGACTGCTAGAATTACAGGCATGCACCATCATGCCCAGCCTTCCTTGTTATTTCTCCATAGGATTTCTAGGATATCAACTCAGTGCCTGTTTTTCTGGCCTTGAACACAGGTTTGGAGTAGGCTCTCCTTTTTCTCCCCCCCCCCCTTTTTTTTGAGACAGAGTCTCACTCTGTAGTCCAAGTTGGTCCTGAACTTACTGTGTAACCCAAGCTGGCTTCAAGCTCATAGCAATCCTGCCTTCAGCCTTCCAGGTGTTGGGATCACAAGTGTGTACCACAATGCCCAATTTATGTGGTGTGAGGAACTGAACCCTTGGGGGCCTTGGGTTTGTTAGATAAGTGATTTAATTACTGAGCTATATCCCTAGCTGCTGGAGTAGTTTCTTCTTGAAAGGGGTCAGGTCTATAAAATAGGAGGGAAAAAGAAAATTAAAAAATAAAAATTAGCTACACAGCGAGACCTTGTCTAAAAAAAATCTGAGGAAGGGCATAGGGGTGTAGCTTAATGATACAGCACTTGCCAGTCATGAGCAAGGTCCTGGTTTCAACTCCCAGCACTATACAAAACCAAATTCCAAGAACCAATAGGGATATCACCATTTTGAAGCCCACCACTGCCCCTCATGGAGTTGGTATCATCTGTCCACCTCTGTAAATCATTGCATCTTGGATCCTGAGGGGACAGTAATAAATAGAATATTTCCTATACATATATACTTGTCCTGTTTGAATAACCACACAATTGATACACTTCCATGTTTAATAAGCCACATTTTCAGTTAAGACTGGGGTAAAATGTGAGCCCCTCATTCTGTGTGATGTCAGTGGGTGGGCCTGGGGCTGAGTGGAGCATCTTGCCAGGTAGATGACACCTCTGGGGTGGTGTGCGTGATTTCAGTGTGGTCTCACTTCTATTGTACCTCTGTCAGAAAGATTGCCTAAGTAGAGGCTGCCAGACGGATATGACATCTAAAGGGCAGTAGGACAATGAAGTAGCTGGAGGCCTGGCAAAGGTAGGCAGAAGTATAGCCATTAGAGAACAAGGCATATCCAGAGCCATAATACTTTGAGAAAGCAGTGATTTTATAGGGCCATCTGCCACCCACCCTTTTGGAAGCTCTCCTGCCTAACTGTAAAGGGGCAAGGGCTACTTGGCTTGTGGCTGTTTCCTATTGAAACAAGGGGCTGAGAAGATGCTAGGGCTGTCAGGATGAGGACCCTATTTGTTCTGTGTCAAGATGGGTAATGAGGCAGCAGGGCATGATGGGGCTAATCTGCAGTAGCTGCTGTGTACCTCCCTAGGAGGAGGCAGTACACAGACTTAATGTCCCAAGGGCACTTAAGCATATGAGTAGAAGGCTACCCTAGAGGGTCAGCTAGTGGGTTTTGTTTATTTCAGTCACCCAGCTTTCCCCAAAGATAAAGAAATATGGGGGCGGTGTGTGAAGTGACAACTTCCTTTGGCTGGCTCCTACCTGGAGAGCTCTGGTTTGGCCAGGAAGGTGGGTGCTTCCAGCAAGGATACCTTGCTCTATATTTGAATAAGTACAAAGTAGAACGCCAGGCCCATCCAGGCCAGGATTAGTTTCCTGCTAACAAAGCAAAACCAGAGAAATTCAGTGATTATGGGAGAACAAATTTTCCTTACAGATTCTAAAATTTGTTAACTTCAGGCTTCTGCTCAGAGAGACAAATCTCTATGGGGTCATATCCCAGGGTGATAAGAAGAGGGACAGGAAATAGCGAAGACACAAAACGAACTGCTAGCCTCCCTAACCCAAAGGCTTCTCCTGAGCTTTGACCCCTGAAAAAGGAGGAACATGTCTTCTCTCCTAAGACTTCCAGACCTGGGAAACACCAACTCTTCACTCTCCCAGGACTCGGGTCTACTGCAGCCAAGGCTGAAGGCTTTGATGGCCCAGTGCTGAAAGCACTGGGGTACTTCCTGAGCCCAATTCTGAGCCCCTTGCAGCCATCCTTGGGCTTTGGGCAGCAGCAGGACCAAGAAGAAGATACAGCACCCCCAGTGATGCCTCTGGAGACCTTTCCGCTGCTGCCTTCCCTTATTCTCTGTGAGTTTTGAGAGGTTCATTTGCTGCCATGTCCCTGAAAGTGATGGAGAGAAAAGGTATAAAGATTATTTCATGGGCAGTAGAATAGCTCCTGGGATTGACTGTCCCCAGCCCCCTTTTGAGGTCTGAGCTGGGCTCAGCAAGCCTACACTTCAATCCAAATTCCTTTGTTAATTGCCCACAGCTCACTGTTGGCCCACCAGTTCCCCTTGCAGACTTGTTTTTGGTTCCCTGACTTATCATGCTGCCATCCTTCCCCAGGTGACTAAGACAGAAACCTGAACAGTGGCAGCCTTCCTAAATGACTACTTGCCTTTAATCTTAGACCCCTTTATCTATTTGCCATGAAGTAGGGAGTTTTAAAGGCAAATCAGATCAGGCTGCAGCCTTGCTGAATCATTCCTCAGAGGCTCCGTGATCACCATTCCATGCCTTCATCTTCAAATTCCACCATCACAGCATCTTCTGTTCTTCCAGTGTCACCCTGTCATTGCCTGTGGGTCTTGTTTTACCCACTTTAGTACACTATGCTAACTCCAGGCTTTTGATCTCAGCTTAGCTTTCTTTTTCTTTCTTGAGACAGGATCTTGCTCTGTAGTCCACCTGTTCCTGAACTCACTGTGTAGCACAGACTAGCCTCGAATTCACAGTAATCCTCCTGCTTTAGCCTTCTGAGTGCTGGGATTACAGGCATGTGCTACCATGCCCAGTTTACATGGTACTGAGGAATTGAACCCAGGCCCATGTAATTGCTAGGCAAGTGCTCTTATCACTGTGCTATTATTCCTCCAACCCCAGCTACCTTTTTGTTTGTTTTTAGTTATTTGAGACAGGGTCTTGCTCTGTAATCCAGGATGGTCCTGAATTCACTATGTAGCCTAGGCTGGCCTTGGACTATCCTACTGCCTCAGCCTCCAGAGTACTGGGATTACAGAGATGCACCACCACGCCCAGCTTATGTGGTGCTGGAGAATCAAACTCAGGTTAACTACTGAGCCATTCCTCCAGCCCTACCTTTTTTTTTGAGGCAAGGCCTCACTCTAGTCTAGGCTCTTCCTGAACTCATTATATGGCCCAGGCTGGCCTTCAATTCAAGGTAATCCCCTTGCTTTAGCCTCCTGACTTCTGGGACTGCAGTTGTACAGCATCATGCCCAGTTTAAGTGGGAATGGAACCCAGAGCCTTGTGCTTGTTATATAGGTGCTTTAACCACGCCAATTTAAGTATCTTGGAAGAAGCTTTTCTTAACACTCTTGCCTTTGCAAAGTAAGCATATCTCTCCTTATAAATCTCTTGCTGGCTGGGGCATAGCTCAGTGGTGAAAGCACTTGCCTAGCAAGAATAGGGCTCTGAGTTCAATTCGCCAGCATCACATAAACCAGGTGTGGTTAGGCAGACCTATAATCCCACTGCACTGGAGGCTGAGGCAGGAGGATTGCTGTGAATTTGAGGCCATCATGAACTACAACAGTGATTTCAGAATTAGCCTGGACTACAAAGTGAGACCCTGTCTCAAAAAACAAAACAAATAAGACTCTCCCAGTGAGAAGAAAGAGCCTGTGTTTTTGTTCATCCTAATGTGACCTCTGCCATGTGGCAGAAGTTTGGTAAATAGATGAATGAATTTTTTTATTGGTGATTTTTTTTTTGAGATACTGGGAATTGAACCGAGGGCCCTAGCACTGAGTTACATCCTCAGCCCTTTTAATTTTTTTACTTTGAGACATGGTCTTACTGAGTTGCCTTGACTGCGCTCAAACTTGTAATCCTCCTGTTTTAGCCTCATGGATAAATCCTTGTTTTACAAATGAGGAGGTGACTGTGATTAGGTTAGTGTGCTGAGACTCGAGGTTTCTATGGGGGGTACATACCTCAGTGGTTAGAGCACTCACCTAGCATGCACTAGGCCCTGTGTTTGATTCCCTATCACCACATAAAAATTAGCTGGGTATGATTGTGCATGCCTGTAATCCTAGTACTCAGGAGGCTTGCTGTGGGTTTGAGTCCAGCCTAGGCTATGGGCTACACAGTTAGCTCAAGACCAGCCTGGGCTACAGAGTGTGACCCTGTTAGAGAGAGAAAGAGAGACAGAGGACTCGGGCTTGGGGCTATAGCTCAGTTGTAAAGCACTTGACTAGTCTCTTTCCTTCCCACTGAAGGGCTTGCTTCCTGCAGATCTGCCTTTAAATCTCTGAGATTATGCCATTACTACTATCCACTCCAAAGGTTGCTGAATAACATGCTATTGATGAACTCTTCCAACACTGGTGAGCCCCAACTTGAAACCTGAAGTTTACATGCAGACTTGGAGAATGTTGCAAAAGCCCCTACATACCCTGAGAACCCCCTTCCCTGTCATCAGCATAGAAGTGCTCTCCGGTAAGCATAGGGTTGAAGTAGGGACAGATTTACTCACCAGGAAGGAAAATGCGTCGAGCCATCAGGTGTGGATCCATTTTGGCCGCCCAGACCTGGAGGTAGGAATATATCTAGAGATGCAGCAGGCTGGAGGTGGGGGGGTGTGCAGGCACCAGATCAGATTAGGGTGAGGGCCACTGGTACTGTTTGGTGGTGTGTAACGGGGTCCTCAGGGACTACTAGCATAGTCTGGTTAGGGTCCTGAAGAACAGTTACATTGTAGTGGGCAGACTGGTGGGAATTCTGGCACAAAATGGCACTGTGGTATAAGTCAAGGAACAATCCTCTAAAGAGGCTCTTGAGAGGTCCAGTGATCGTTCAAGCCAGGTATTATGGAGAAACCCAATGGCACAGCCTGATGATGGTGAGAATGGAGCCCACCGAGGTTCATGGGGAGCCTCACCTGGGCGGTGATACAACCCGGTCACAGTGCTCCCGTAGAAACCCCAGGCCAGCTGGATGCCCAGGAGACTTAACACCAACCACAGCAGCAGCAACTTGAAGAGGGTCACGCGCGTGTCCTGTGCTTCCCACTCCCGCAAGAACTCACTGCCCAGGGCGCCGAGCACTCCCAGCACCGTGGCAGGGAACGTCTGCAAGGACTGACCAAACCACGGCTCCGCCATGACTTCCCCGCGCCCCACCCGGGGTACTGTCACCGAAGTTTCCACCGCGCAGGCGTAGGGCTCTTCCGGAGTCCAGCCCGTCAATACGCACGCGTAACACCAAATAGGGAGGGTCAGCCTCTTTGCGCGAAGTGTTGGCAACTTGGGGAGGAGTATTAAAAACGCGCACGCGCAACTAACCCCACCCTGCTTACTTAAAGGATGAATGACTCGGGGAGTATAAAATAGCAACCTGGCCTTTTATAGCCCTGGAGTTCCCGTGATGCCCCACGCGGCTGCAATGATTGGTTAAGCATCTTGCTCTTAGGGCGTGGACGCGCTCCTGAGCTATCGTGGCTGAATTGAGTGCGCGCGCGTCCTCGGGGCCGCGACGAGCGCCTGCTCGAGCCCGCCGGGCTCTCGGGGACGTGCACGTCGCTACCCGCCCTCCCGCCACCGCCCGCCCTCGCTCGCGCTCTCAGCCCGCCGCCCTCCGTCGGTTCTCTCGTTAGTCCCCCGTCGCTTCTGGAGCTCCCCTCCCTCGTTTTCGAGCCTGCGACTCGCGGACAGGCGTTCTCGGCGTGCAGAGGCTGGACTCGGGGTCGTCGCCTGAGGTAAGCTGTAGGGTTCCGTCTTAGCGCCGCTGAACCCCGGGCCCACTCGGCCGGCACTTTTCCGGCTCCCCGCCCCGCCGCCTCCGCGCCCCACCTGCTGCTCCGGGCCGGCGCCCGCCCTCGTTCCCTGGCCCCTGACCCTGAGTCCCGTCCGGGGCTCCGCGCCCCGAGGCGGCAGCCCCGCCCGCGCAGTCCCCGGAAGCGCGCCCCGCCGCCTCCAGGGCCCCTTCCCCCTCCCGGACGAGCCTGGTGGAGCCCTCGCCGCCCGCCCACCCCGCCGCTTCCTCTCCGGGCCGGGCCGGGCTGGGCGGGGGCTCCAGGACGCCGGAGGCCGCGCGGCGGAGACTGCCGCTGGGAAGCGCGCGTGGCTCACTTGGAATGGGAGAGAAACTCTGTACAACTCCATTTTACCTTTTACGTTTAATGTGGAACATGAATTGCCGTTTTATACAGGTTGAAGACAGGGTTTGGGTAGGTTATTTTTTAATGCAGTATTCTTGAAGATCTTGTAAGTAGATTGTGTTGAAATTTCAGGGGCTAGGGCTGTGTATTGAATGGAAAAGTTATCTTTCAGCTTAAAAATAAACATTTTTTTAATGACAAACGATGCTACATCAAAATAGTTGGGAGTTCTGAGTCCTTAATTAGGAATAACACGTATCTGTCCTTAGTTGCTGACTATCTTCGTGAAAGTTAAGAGATCGTTTTAAGGAAATGGTACTGTTTGTACCCAAATCGATTTGGTTAAAAAAAAATCCATGTTAATAGTTTTATGGCGGAAAATTGGTACCCCTTTTGCCTCAGACTTGGTTCCAGTCTCTTTTTGAGACAGGATCTTTATAGTTCTGTTTGTTTTTTGATAGCGTTCCTTTGAAAATTCTTTTCAGTGAATTCTTACGTTCTTTCTGTCTTTTTGAGAGTCTTGAAATAAACGGGGTTCTTTTTTTTTTTTTGGAAGGTATGTAGTCATTCTCTTTCTGCCAGATCTGAAGGGGGGAAAAATAGAGAAACAACCCTTGATACTTGAGAATATTGTATGTGGTAAGAATTTTTCAAGTACTTAGTGGCACTCTCAAATGTGTATTGTGTATCATGTAGAGGATTGTCACCTTCAGCATGGCTAGATGGAAGAAGATACTGTTTTTGCCTTTGACACAGGTGACATTTGAAAGACTGAAAATACAAGATTTGATTTTATTTTTTCAGTGTCTTTAAGTTACCCAGACTGTCAATCCTATCCCAGCTTTCCAATTATTGGGATTATGGACTAGTTTGTAATTTTAAAGAATGACTTATTTTTATAAGTTATTTTGGTTTTTCTGTCTGTAGAGCAGTGTTGTCTCTTGAGGATATAAAGTACATGGAACTTTTAAAAAGTGATTCAAAGGATTCAGCCCAGGGCCAAGTACATGCTGAGCAGTCACTACCACTGAGCTATGCCTCCAGTCTGGTTCCTTGAGTCAAAGTCTATTGCTAAACTTAAAGTTTAAATTCAAATAATCTGTCTAGAAGGAAGGAGAATGCATTGTTACAACTCTCAACCAGTTTTCTTCGTTGAGCTAGTATTTAAGGTCTATAAAGGAATCTTAAGGACTTGTAAGCCAGCTCTTTTTGCAAGTGTGTATGTAAATTGAGTTCCCGAGAGTTAACATTTCCCAGGATCATGTGTCTAGTCTATAAGATACCAGGCAGGCCTTTTTTTCTATAAACTATTCTGTATGTACTCCCAAATAACTGGCCTAGAGAGATTACATATAGTTTAATACTTTCCCCCTTTATTATTTTTTTCTTTTACTTTATTATCATTATTATTTTGAGACAGGGTGTCACTCTGTAGCCCTGGCTAGTCCTGAACTCACTATTGTAGTCAAGGCTGGCCTTGGACTCAAAATAATCCACCTGTCTCAGCCTCCCAGTGCTGGGATTACAGGCGAGCGCCACCACATCCAGCTATATGTGGTGCTGGAGAATCAAACTCAGGGC
Source organism: Ctenodactylus gundi (assembly GCA_004027205.1). Taxonomy (NCBI): domain Eukaryota; kingdom Metazoa; phylum Chordata; class Mammalia; order Rodentia; family Ctenodactylidae; genus Ctenodactylus; species Ctenodactylus gundi. The sequence continues at coordinate 780,731 of PVKB01000398.1, forward strand.
CTTCTGCTTGCAAGGCAAGCTCTTTAACCGCTGTACCATTCCTCCAGCCTCTTACTGTTTTTTAAGACAAGGTCTCTGTAGTCCAGGCTAACCTGAATTCACTATGTAGCCCAGGCTGGCCTTGAACACCTGGCAATCCTGCCATAGCCTCCCAAACGCTGGGATTATGGATATGCACCACCACTACGTCCAGTTTTTGGGGTGCTGAGGAATCAACCTGGGCTTTGAACTTGTTAGGCAAGCACTTTAACCCCTGAGCAACACCCCTGCTGCTGCCAGTCCTCCTGCTTCAGCCTCCTGAGTGCTGGAATGCCGTGTCCTGAAGTTTTGTTATTTTCATGGTCCTGCTTTTGCTTGTCTTGGTCATATGGGGGTGTAAGTTATTAGTAGAGTAAGAGCAGGTAGGATTTTTTCGGTGTGTGTGTGTGTGTGTGTGTGTGTGTGTGGCAGGTGGGGGTGGGCACACATGCTTATGTCAGGATTGAGCCTGGGGCCTTCACAATGACTACAACTTAGCTGTGTGTGTGTGTGTGTGTGTGTGTGTGTGTGTGTGTGTGTGTGTGTGTGTGTG
>PVKB01000399.1:0-172987 GCA_004027205.1 Ctenodactylus gundi
CCCCCCCCCCCCCCCCCCCCCCCCCCCCCCCCCCCCCCCCCCCCCCCCCCCCCCCGTTTCACTTTGTTTTTCATTTTAAGTTCCATAAGAATTGTGATCTGGGACTCTCATATCAGAGAGACCATTCGATATTTCATCTTCTGCTTCTGACTTACTTCACTAAGCATGATGTTCTCAAGTTTCTTCCATTTGTCTGTAAAAGGCCTCCATGCTGTTGGACTTTATTGATGCATAGTATTCCATTGTGTATAAATACCACAATTTATGTATCCATTGGTCTGTTGATGGGTATTTTGGTGACTTCCATATTTTAGCTACTGTTAGTTGTGCTGCTATGAACATGGGTATACATGTATCTCTGTTAGGTGTTGTTTTGACCTCTTTTGGAAATATTCCCAGGAGGGGTGTCACTAGATTGAAGGGGATATTTATTTCCAGTCTTTTGAAAGATCTCCATACTGCTTTCCAAAGTGGTTGTATGAATTTACATTCCCACCAGCAGTACAGGAGGGTTCTTTTTTCCCCACAGCCTCACCAGCACTGATTGATATTTGACTTGTTGATATAGGCCATTCTCTCTGGAGTGAAAAACAGTGTCTGGCCAAGTTACGTTGCTGGAGTTTACCTTGAGCTTGCAGTTGCATACCTTAGCTTTCCAGAATGCTAGAATTACCATGCCCAGTTTCTGCTGTTTTGAACAGAATACTCCTCCAGACCTCACACAGAATAGTATGAGCTCCTTGCCTTTGCACTCATCACAGGCAGAGGAGACTTGGATATTGGTGCTACCTTCCTTTGATACCTCCCAGATAGCAGCCCTTAGTGAATGTTGACACCTGATGGGGACTACCTGTGACATCTACTCCTGCCTCAAACTCTGAGCTGTGACATTCAGGTGCCAAACTCTCCAAAAGGCAGTGAGTAACACTTTCTAGAAAAGTCAAGAACTCCAGAGTTAAGGATGAGACTTGAAATTTACTGGCCTGGAGAATTTAGCCTTCCCTCCTTTTCCTTTTCCTTTTCTGTGCAGTGGAGGACATTCTGCTTTGGCTCACAGGGCTTGGGTGTGTTGTTCATCTTTCTAGGACGGCTGGCTTGAGCTTGGCATCTAGAAAGTGTTCAGGGCATGTGTGCTGTCTTCTGTTCTCTTCCTATTGTTTCCTGCTGTAAACACTGGCTTACCATTCCACTAGATCGTGTAGTCCTTGGGTTCCAAGGAAAACAACACATAGCATGAAGTCAGGCTTCCATGGATGACTAACCTGGGGGATACTGAGCCTCCTAACACAGAATCCATAATCTCAGTGCACAGAGCTTTGATTGTCAAAACACCATGACTATAAAGGGTTAGCAGTGAGAGTACAGTTGTTTTACTGCCTTCCAACTGGCTTCTAAGAATTTTTGGAAGATGAGGGAAGTAATTTTTTCCATATGTTCAAGAGAAGATGATTTAGCACCATGCAAGGTAGAGTAGAAAAGCTCCATCCATTAACAAAGTGACCTGGGACAAGATGATAATGGCCCTAGGCCTCACTTACCTCATTCAAAGTATGAAAATAATAAAGCCATACCCCATAAGTCTGGTTGTGAGAATCACAAGAGGCCAATCATGTGGAAGGTCTTTGTAAGCTGTGAAATCACTCTGCAACTGTCAGCTGGTGTTCCTGCTTAACGCTCCTGTTTGTTTATTGTTGTAGCGGAGGGTGCAGGACGTCATCAGCCCCATCGTGTTTGAAGCCGCCTACAGCCTTGGAGCACATGTGACTGGTGAGGAGGGGAAGGAGCTGCCAGCTCTGACGCCAGTTCTGCGCTGGAAGAAAGGACAAAAAATTGCCCAAAAGAATCAGGTAAGAACCCAAAGGTGCACAGCTTGGATCTGAATAGCAAGTGCACATGGCAGAATTAGGGATCTAGAGTGGTGGCCAGGGACCTCATTCCCTTCACTCATCTGAAAAATGAAGAAATAAATGATCTTTGTTGCTCCTATCACAGGATCTAAATACACTGAGACTGTTCTCATACTATTATAAAACTGTAATCCCCTTGAGATCATGAACTGGGAACTTGGCCCTCAAACTTGTCCCCATTCCTAGACTGTTTGTAGAGCATAGGGAGGTACACACAGGGGCTCTGTGACTGCATTGTTGGAGGCGGGGTGAGGGCAATAAAGAAGGAAGAACTGCAGCTTGCTGAGTTGACGGCTGAGTTAAATGTATCCGACTCAGGTATTCCTGGAAGACGAAAAGTGGGGCAAGGGCAGGGGGGGACCCATACTTTTTAGATTCTGAGGTGTGCTTCTGTGTAGAGGAGCTTCAGGGTGATGTTGAGTACGGGGCTTGTAAGGTAGGGGTGAGCCTGTGAGCAGATTCTGTCCTGCAGCAGTGCTATCCTGTTAGCCCTGAGCCATCTCTGAAGTATGCAGCACCAAGTATGGTACAGAAAATAATACAGGGAATTTGTGATCCTGAGTCTGCTTAAATCTTTCCATGAAACCCGCAAACAAGTGGGTCCAGGATACAAGGAAAGATCAGAAAAAAATGCTTTGGGCCGCACTAGATTTAGGCAAGGTAGGAGCAAAGCTGCGAAGCCACATATTGATTCCACCTCTCTGTGGTTCTTCAAATGGTGTGAATGGAGAGGAAAATAAGCAAATCAGTGCCCGCATCTTGCAGAAGAGAGATTTGAGAGCCACAGGGAAGATCTCAGACTTTCAACAGCCAACCCATGTGTTTAACTCATGAGGCTCTTATCAGGGCACCTCTGTTTATTTCTATGGTGCCTCCACATGTCACGTTCCCTAGAAATAGGGTCTCAAACATATCTGGTAGTTTATGATCTCATGAGGCTGGGTCCTGAGCCAGGGCGGGAGGTATTTCTGTAAAGGAAGAATACGGGGCTGAGCAAGCTTCATCCCTTAGCTATGGTCTAGATGGGGTCCTGGGAGTACAAATGACATGAGATTTGTCCTCTCCCAGAGGCAAGGAGGCTGGCCTTCATACTTCATTTTATCAGTAATTCCTTGGCTGAAAGGGGAGTGCAGCCTTCCTTGAGGGAAGATTCCTTCAGCTGAGGATAGTTCTCTGGAGAAGAGTACAGACCAGAGCTGTTGGCTGCCTCCTTTCACATCAGCTGGGGAAGGGCCTGCAGTTGTCAATGCCCTCTGCACATGTAGACTCAACCTAGGCAATACTGAAGCTTCTTTTGATTTAAAAACATGAGTTTCTTTTATAGTTTCAGTACCCTGAGAGCATGGCCTGTGAGCCTTGATGGTTACTGATACTTGGAGTAGGCATCATGTGATGAGGGAAGGTGGTAAAGAAGACAGGATGTGTAAGTGGGTAGGTTAGCGATGAGGGGCTGGCGCTGGAGCGAGGCCAGAGGAAGTCAGAACGAAGAGGATAAGATGACGTCTGTCATGCACTGAGAATTAGATGTTGCTGTCCTCTTCTCACAGTGAAATGGGAAGACATTAGTAAGTCATAGGAATGAATCCTGTTCTTATATTACTCTGATTTCCAGGGTGAAATCTTGCTGGCCTGATAAACATGGCCATACTGGTGTTATGAAAGTGGTATAGGGATTCATTCCAGAGTCCTGGTGTTTGTTGTAGATATGAGCTGACCCAGTGAGGTAGTTGACTACTTTGTTCAGCATCTTGCCAGCCCTGGGTATCCTTCCCACAATGCACCTAACTCTCATTCCTATAAATCCGTTGGAGCACACAGCAGACTTTCTTTGTGAAGCATGATAGAACTTCTACTGACATTTTTAGACTAAACATCCTGATGGAAGCCTGGGATGTAGGAACACATTAGTATTGAAACATTCTTGTTCCCTTGAGGCTCAGGATGGTCAAGCAAGCACAAGAGTGTATGTTTGTGCTCTTGATGAGCCATCACAGTGAATATACAGGAGAAAATTTGGACCAGGGAGGAGTGGGTGTGAAATCTAAACTAATGAGAGCGCCTAGTAGTTTTCTGGAGTGTATGGAAAAGATAGAATACTGAATTTGAACCATGAATAAAGGCACTAGGTTCCCTTCAACTCAGGGATTCAGTGAAGCTGCAGTCTCAGGTACAGAGGGGAGCAAGGGTGAGAAGTAGCACTGAAAACATTCTGGGGGAGAGTGTGAAGGGAAGGCTGATGTGCTGCGAAGAGCTGCCCTTCTCTTGTTGTCACCTCTGCATGCTGCAGGGATGCAGAAAGGCAAGCAGCTGTGCAGCTGATTGGCTGATTTTCTGAAGAGTTGAACAGACTTTGAGACAGTGTACCTAAGCTGGCTTCCCGGAGGAAAGCCCTACTTCTGACATCTTAAGTCTCCATCATAAGAGGTAGATTTCCCTCCTCCCACCCACCTAAACACATTCATAGGCTTTTTAATCACCTGTTTTATTATACCTTATCTTCAAATATGAATGAATAACTAAGGAAAGATGAGATTATAGGAAATGTGGCCAATGACAAGAAACATCAGTATACATCTAAATAAATTAAATACCTGAACTTAGAAGGGAAAAAATTATTCAGAGAACAAAATAGGTTATAAAATTAAAAGATAAACCCTTAAGCATAGGCAAGAAATACAAGATTTGAGAAAATCTTTCATTCTGAATAGAGAATTCTCAGATGAAGAAGTACAAATGGCAAGCAAATATGTGAAAAAAGGTGCAACATCTTTAGCCACTATAGAAATGTAAATCACAACAACATTTAGGGGCTGGAGGAATGGCTCAGCTGTTAAAGCACTCACCTAGCAAGCTCTGAGTACCAGAGTTCGATTCCCCAGCACCACATAAACCAGGTGTGGTGGCCCATACCTGTAATCCCAGCACTTGGCTGGCTGAGACAGGAGGATTGCTGTGAGTCAAGGCCAGCCTGGGCTCCATAGTGAGTTCAGGACCATCCTGGGCTGCAGAGTGAGACACTGTCTCAAGAAAAATAAATAAAATAAAATAAAAAATAAAAAAAAATCATTGACATATCATCTTACCCCAGTGAGAATGGCATCTACCAAGAACTCACAGTATTAGAAGCTGGCGAGGATACCAGGAAAAAGGAATCCTGTTATATTGCTGGTGGGACTGTAAACTGGTGCAACCACTATGGAAAGCAGTATGGAGGTTCCTCAAAAGACTGAAAATACATATTCCATTTGGCCCAGTGATGCATCTTTTGGTAATCTTTCTAAAGAGTTGAAAGAAACAGAGGTACATATATATCCACGTTTATAGCAGAGAACTAACAATAGCTAAAATATGGAAGATGCTGAAATACGCATCAATAGACCAACGGGTACAAAAAATGTGGCATATGTACACAGTGGAGTGCTGCTCTACCACAAAAATAAACAGATTTGAATCATTTCAGTTAAACGGACGCAGCTTGGGGCCATTATCCTTAGTGAAGTGAGTCAACCTCAGAAAGTTAAATACCACATGTTTTCTCTAATATGAATAACTCAGAATATAAATAAATAAGAGAGTCAAGTTGGCAAAATATTGGGAGCCAAGGAGATGTGGGAGGATGAAAAAGAGTGACAGGAAGGGAATGTGAAGTTGACCCAGTATATTTGTACACAAAGTTCTCAAGCTGAATGTAACCACTGCATATTACATATGCATACTAAAAAAAGAAGAAAAATAATATATTTCATTCAGTAGTAGATGGATGAAATTCTATTTTAGAGGGAAGAATTAGAAAACAAGGAAGGGGTTCCTGAAAATTAAAAATATGATTGCCGAGTCAAATATTTGGTGGAGAATTAGAAAAACATGAAAAAATCTCCCAGTAATAAGGGCTAAAAGGTAAATAGCAAAAAGAGAAAGCTAAAGGATACATCTAGAAGTTTCTGTATCTAAGTAATAAGTGAAAAGACAAACTAAAGGACAAGATATTATAAAAGAATAAAATTTCCCAGAGGTAGAGAAAAACACTTTTTTAATTTTGAGAGCCCACTGATATACATGCAAGATAAGTTAAAATTATTGTATACACATCATTTTCGATGTCACTGCTACCGTGACTGAAGGAAAGTTCTGAATTTTTCTAGGATAAAGAGTATAGAATGATGATACTAGGGAACTTACACCAGCATACAGAGTAGGAGCTAGACTCAGTATTTGGGTTCTTTATTGGCAAGATTAGAAGCTAGAATTTGATGAAATAAGGACTCAAAATTCCAAAAGAAAGTGACTTTGAAACAAAAGTCACCTTTCAGACAAGCAAGAACCTGAGTTTACCTTCCTAGTCATCCTTATGGGACACCACCTGAGATGCATCCAACAGAACAAGGATGGCAAAGAGCAATGTGTGGGATGCAAAAAGTAGTGGAACTGGCTCCCACGAATCAAAGGAGATGGAATCCCAGAGTGAAAACTTTGCAAGTCTAAAAGGCAGTTATATCAGTTATAGACCGGGATGGGGTTGGGGGCCAGTGAACTTGCAGAAGCATGCAGCAGTAGACCAAGTGACAAGAAGAAAGTGGAGAATAGTCAGAATACAGTGTATTTTGAATATTTTTCTGCTATGGGTAAGAAAAATAAAGACCATCTAAAGTTTCTTGCAAAATAGAAATATGGTCACAATGTCATGGTTCAAATATAAAACAAAATGTGGGATTTTGAGCAAGTAGAAAAATACAAGGAAGAAAATAACCTGGATAATAGAACATTTCCTATAAGTAGAAGTCACATGTTTCCAAATTTTAACTTTGCCTCAATAGATCAGGATAAATAATGATGTCACTTGTATTGGTTGTATGGTTAAAGGTAGTCTGGCACCATTTATTGTTTCCAGTTTTTACAATCAAACCAAAACATAGCTGTGGTGATAGCATAAAGCAAAAATATCACCAAATTTGACTGTATCGAGATGAAAGAATGCCAGAAGTTCTCTTAAACCTTAATCTTTTAAATTAGTCAAGAGATGGTATAAAACATGGTATAAGCAGTAGCTGTTTATTGCTTAAAATTGCAGAGGTCACCGGCAGATCAGTGCTTTTTAAAGCATGGCCCCTGAAACATCAGCTTCAACCTCTCCTGGTGAGAAATGACAATTGTTGGCCCACACAGACTCACCAAATCAGAAATTTCTAGTTGTCCCTGGCAATGTGTATTTTAACAAGCTAACTAGAGATTCTGGGACAGCTCAAGTTTGGGAACCACTGTAGTATAAGAGCTAAAAGTAGTGATCTGCCTGTAAGAATTAGGCAGGAGGAGAGGAAGGGGTCATCGTGTGTGAGATAAATTCCTGTCTCTTGTGGCAAGAATTCAGGAAGATGATGTCTAAATCTGCTAAATCAAGGAGTCTTCATATCATCATGTTTTCTAGAGATATGGAAATAATCACCGAAAAAACATAAACAGACGTGGTTCACAGTGGTTTCCCTTGAGAGACAGACTCAGTGTGGGAGGTGTGCAGTGTTGGGGAACTAATATTTTTTTTAACTGTGAGATTTTTTTGATTGAAACTAAAATAAAAGAAAAATATTGCTCTTAGATTGGGAAGATTGTCCAGGAGCCTGAGAACAATTCAGGGAGAGCAGTTCTTGCTTGATCATCTTTTTTTGATTATGAAAAAAGAATGGACAGTTTAACTACACTCTTCCATGTGTCCTCCAGATGTTAGCTGAGTTGGAAGGGAAAAAGGATAGAGATGTGAGCCCGCTCCAAGAAGCAGGGCTAAGCAGAACTCTAGGGCCGGCTGTACCACTGTAAGACCAAATAGTATACAAATTCCTTGTTTTTGTTTCATCTCTGCTGCTATCCCCTTCCTTCAGGCCAGGTCACATTATTTATCACCTAGACTGGTCTTTGAATAACCTGCTGCATATAGCTTTCCTTTTGAAAACGTCCATACCACCCTGCATGATGGGGCTCCAGCCCCTCCAGCATTGCCCAGTGCCACCCCACTAACTGCCTCCCAGACATCTTCAAACTTACCAGGTTCTTTACTGTCTCTGGATATTCTTTCTTCATGGTCAATTTTTTTTTTTTTTTTTAGATTTCATCCTAAATGTTATCCCATTAGATTGCCATCTCTCTTTTTACTCTGTATTCTTTGACTTCACTACCTTTTTGAGTCTCTTATGACTCTTAGCACAGCTTATTATTTGTCTAGTTTCTTTTATGTCTCCCTCACTAGAGCGGAAGCTCATGAGGACATGGGTTTTATTTGCTATCAATTCCCATTAGCTAGCATAGTATCTGGCCTACAGTAGATGCTCAGTAAATATATCTCTGTTAAAAGAACACAAGGTTAGGCTGCTCCACAAAGGCTGGACACAATATCGGATTCCTTCAGTACAGATTCAGCAAAACTCCATCATTAAAAAGCATGTTCTAGGGCTGGAGGAATGGCTCATTGCTTAAAGCACTTGCCTAGCAAGTACTAAGTACCTGAGTTCAATTCCCCAGCACCACATAAGCTGAGTGTGGTGGCTCACATCTGTAATCCCAGCACTCAGGAGGCTGAGACAGGAGGGTTGCTTTGAGTCCAAGGCCAGCCCAGACTGCATAATGAGTTTAATGAGTTCAGGACCAGCCTGGGCTATAGAGTAAGACCCCTGTCTCAAAAAAAGAAAGAAAGAAAGAAAGAAAGAAAGAAAGAAAGAAAGAAAAGAAAAGAAAAGAAAAGAAAAAGAAAAGCATGCTCCACAATACCTCTTGAAATTCCTCATGGACCAGAGATATGGTGTATGGATTGTAGTGACCACAGTATATTTGTGCATGTGAGTCTACTTTTCAAACAAGTTGTAGGAAATACAGATAGTGTAAGATGCTCTACTGGCTTTGCTTTGTCATCTTTCAAGTGAAAACCAAACTCTTTTCCTTGAATATTAATTTTAAGCTCTATTAGAGGCATGGCATTTGGGTGTTCCTTTTATTAAAAATCTTGTTTCTGCCCCAGGCCCCTCAATGTCTGTATGTGCAGGAACATAGCTCCAGGACTGTGAAGACCCACTGTTTTCACAGCCTGGACATTAGGGTAATACTTTCCCAGATGAGGTGCTCAGTTGGCTTAAAATGCCAAAATTTACAACTCAAAGGTTTATTTTTATTATCAGATCTTAATGTCTCTGCAGTATGGAAGGCTGAGAGGTTGGGTTGGAAGACTAGAAGAAAGAGAAGAGTAACTCCAGGCTTCAGGACTAGGCAGAGGCCCAAGAGCATGCAACTCGGAGAATTCCAGATTGTGTAGCTGGGTTGTGGGGAGCTGTTTGATCTGAGTGAAGAGGTTCCTACCATCACCCCTGTTTCAGCTGGATCTCACCCTACTTGTCAAGAACCCTGCTTCTAGGCAAATTCTCTTTTCTAAAGGAGCATCACAGTTGAATGTGTATGAAATCCGTCTAGTTTTAAGTATGCATGAGAAAAACAAAAAGAGGTGATTCAACCTTCTTAATGATCAGAGAAGCCTGGTCATGCCTTAATGCTTCTGGTCTCCTCGCCAGGTTGACTCCAGGGATAGTGAGAGGGAACTCTCTCCTATCAGATCATAGGCTACATCACGAAGGGACCTACTGAATTAGCCAAATGTCTTCTTGAGCATTATATTTTAATTTTGCAATTTTGGAGGAAAATGTTTCCCTATCCTCCTGAGCATGTTTCTATAAGAAAATAATGTTTCTTCCCCCAAATTTTCAATCTGAGTGGGTTTTCTTTTGTATTGTGTTGTGTTATGGAAACTTTCCCTAAAAACATATGAAGAGATGGTACGTGGGAGTGGGACGCGAATGATTGCAAGACTATATCCGGTGAGCAGTTTTTGGGTGGGTAGGAAATATTAGCTCAAGCAGGGAAGAGTGGTGCATGCCTCTAATCTCAGCACACTGAGAAGCTGAGGCAGGAGGATCTTAAGTTCATTCCCAGACTGGGTTACTTGGTGACTCAGCAAGACCATGTCTCATAACAAAAATTTTAAATGAGCTGGGGTTAGCTCATTTTGTTTCCTTGTTCAACTTCCAGAGTGTGTGTTATTGTGTTAGATCCTATTTTACTGTTTTCTGAAGTTATTTAGGAAATCCAATTTGAGGTATATGGCTTTTTGCATAGGGCTGAGCTTAGGGATGTTCTTCTAGGTAGGTAGGAGAAGTTATGCTTTGCAATTTTGGGCCCTTCTTTCTCATTCTCATTTGCCTACCTGTACCTTACTTAGCAGCTTTTAGAAAAAAAAAAACTAACATATGTTTTCCCTTTCTGTAACATATCTAGACCCTTTAGTCTAACTTGTGGCTCTCTATTTTTTTTTTTTTTTGCCTCCTCTTGTACCCAATTAATAGTAATGTTTAAAAAAAATGAAACAGAATACAGAACTCCCAGGATAAAAGTCATTGAGAATTTCCAGCCCCAGGAGGTAAAAGATTCTTAAAAGAGTTTATAGTTAATATTAAAAGTTGGCATTGACAGAGGCACATAAAATATGATCCATAGAAAAGGTCATTCAGTCCAGACATAGCACAGTTGGGCACTGGGCTGGGGTCCCACATGGCCAGGGTCTGTGTTTTAGTTTGTTTGCTGTTCCTATAACAAAATACTTAGGTGTGAAAATTTATGAAGAGCAAGTTTATTCAGCTATGATTCTGGAGACTGGGAAGTTTAGGAGTCTAATGTTGACATCTATTCAGCATCTGGAAAGGTCCTGCTTGTTGCATCTTAACAAGGCAGAGGCCATCACGTAGAAGAGCAAGCTTGCTCTAGCTAAAGTCTCTAATAATGCCACTAATCCCTCAGGACTTCACCTAATCTTAATTACTTCCCAAAGGCACCTCCTGCAAATACTATTAACATAGGATGTGAGGGACTTAGTTCTATGTTAGTCAGCTTCCCCAATTTTTATATATGGTATATACAATGGTTACATTGAGCTTGAGTGTTTTGTGCACATATATATCACATCAATGTTACAGTCCCTTGCCCACCCCCTCTGTGGCCTTCTGGCTCCTTCCTCATCTCCTGATACCACACCCATTTGATTCTATAAAATGCCTATATTCTGCGTTTCTCATATTAGAGAAACCATGCAATATTTAACCTTCTGAGTTTGACTCACTTTGCTAAGCAAAATGGTCTTAAGTTGTATCCATTTACCTACAAAAGCCTCAAATTTTTCTGTCTTTATAGAAAAGTAGTATTCCATTATATACATACATCACAATTTTTGTATCCATTGGTCTGCTGATGGATATTTCCACATCTTCCATAGGTTAGCTATTGTTAATTTTTCTGCTATAAACCTGGCTATACATGTATCTCATTTTTTTGGAAAGATACCCAAGAGAGGTCTTGCTGAACTGAATGGAATATTAATTTTCAGCCTTTTGAGGAATTTCTATACTGCTTTCCATAGTGGTTGTGTAAGTTTACAGTCCCACCAGCAATGTGAAAGGGTTCCTTTCCACCCTGTTCCCTCCCCGCAACCCGCAACTGCTCCAGCATCCATTGCTGTTTGACTTCTTGGTGTGCACCGTTCTCACTGTGGTAAGGTATCTTAATGATGCTTTGGTTTGCATTTCTCTAATGGCTATAGATATTCAACATCTTTTCAAATATTTGCTGGTCATTTGAACTTCTGAACATCTGAGAATTGTCTATCATTTCTGTTTCCCATTTGTTAATCAAGTCTTTGGTTTTGAGGGGTCAACTCTTCTTCAGTTTCTTCTATATTCTAGTTATTAGCTTCCTATCTGTGGTATAGGTAGTGAACATTTTTTTCCCATTCTGTTGGTTCTGTCTTTACTCTGTTGACTGTTTCCTTTGCCATGTAGAAACTTTTTAGTTTGATATAATCACCTTGATAGATTCTGTTTTGCGTCATTTGTTCTATTTAGAAATTCTTTCTCCATGTCTACATACATCTAGATTTTTGCCTATTTTATTCTTCAGAAGGTTCTGTGTTTTCATCTTAATATATAGGTATTTGATGTACTTTGATTTGATTTTGGTACATGGTGATATGTGTATGTCTAGATTCATTCTTCTGCATGGGGATAACCAATTCTGCCAGAACCATTTGTTGAAGAGGCCCGCCTTTTTTAGTGTATGTTTTTGAACCCTTTGTCAAAAATCAGGTACCTGAAGTACTTGGGGTTGTTCCTGCATCCTCAGTTTTATTCTGTTGGTCAACCTGTCTGTTTTTGTGCCAGTACTATCTTTTTTTTTTAAATCACTCTTGCTTTGCAACATAACTTGATGTCTGGAATCATAATGCCACCTGCTCTGGTCTTATTAAGTTTTCTTTGACTATTCAGTGTTTCCTTTGTTTCCATATAAATATAAGGATTGTTTTTTGAAGTTCTATGAAAAAAGTTGTTGGTATTTTGATATGAATTTCGTTAAATCTGTATATCAGTTTTGACAGTATAGCCACTTTAACAGTATTAGTTCTGTCTATCCAGGAATAAGAGATGTCTTTCCATCTTCCAATGTTTTCTTCAGTTTCTTTTTTCAGCATAATGCAGTTTTATTTATAGAAAATTTCACTTTCTTAGTAAGGCTGATTCCTAGGAATTTAATTTTTTGAGGGGCTTTTGAGGATGGAAGTATTCTTCTCAGCTCTTTCTCAGTGAGTGCATTATTTAGCCAGCTTTCTGTTACTTTAACAAATACTTGGTATAAGTCACCATAAAAAGAAGAAAGGTTTCCATTTTCAGTTTTCGAGGTTCGGCCTATATGCATTTAGTCTTGTTGCTTTTGGCCTGTGGCAGCACAGTATATCATGGTAAGAACCTGTAGTAGAGAAGATTTATTCATCTCATGGTGAGGAGCAAAAGAAAGAAACGCCTGTGGTCCTACTATCTCCTTCCAGAGCCTACTTCCAATGACCTAACTTCCTCCCACTAGGCCTCACCTTATCATTTTCCTAGCAATGCGTGGGCCTTGGACCAAGCCTTTTAGTACAGAAACCCTTAGGGGACATTTGTCCAAATCATGGTAATTATTAGCACCTAATCTCTGTGACCAGTCAGTTGTCATGGGTATTGAAATGGATCATTGAAAAGGTACTTTTAGGCAGAGGGCATAGTTCTACAGACTGCTGAACCACAGAGTAAGCCAAAGAATGCCAACACAGAAAAACTTACCGTTTCCAGTGTTTCCTAGGGACAGGGAACAAAATTGGTTGGGTGTTGGTGCTTAGAGGGAGGCCAACGAAGCCTTTCTTTTTTTTTTTTTTTCATGATTACAAAACCTAGAGGATTTCGAATTGTATTTGTACAGATCTTGACATAGAAGGAATTTCACAGCTTTGATTTTATGAAGTTGAGTTGATTTATTTTTGTCTTTTATTTATTCTTGAGGGTGTGATATTCTTGAGAAAGCCACAATGTTTGGCCCAATTTTAAATTTTCTCCTTCATTTGGACTCAGGCTGAAGTGAAGCTGAAATTCCTGGGACCACCCTACAATCTATCATGTCAGTGTTGGGTTCTGGAAATAGGGAAACAGAGTCAGGAGGGAGAGACCTCTTACATGAAGATTGTGGCAGTTATGCAAAAACTGTTTTTCATACCGTGCTCGATGGTGAGGGCTGCAGACATAAATCACATGTGGCTGGACCTCTAGGAGCTTACGCAGGATTGTGGGAGGAGCATCAGTCAGGAATGTCACTACTGTCATACAGCACAATGCTATACTCGAGGGGCTGAGACTGTCTGTGAAGTCATGTTCACATCAGGGTTCGCCTTACTCATTTCAGCTTAAAAACAGACTTGTTTAGTCCACCCAATGTCCGTTTTGAAAACCATTTCTCCCCACTCATTCCAATTGTCCTGCTTTTCTCAGGCCTCCTCCTGGAACTTGGTTGCTATAGCAACCCTGTAAACAGTGTCCAATCCAGGTCAATAATTGTGTTTTGTGAAAAGTAAATGCCACCAAGTCCAAGAAACTGGTTCTTCTCTGAACATGACAGCTGGACGTTAGAATTCATTTCTTCTTTTTAGACGAGAAGGGAGGGTTTTCTAGTGTAGGTCTGAATAGGAGAAATGGGTCCCCGAAGGCCGGAGCACCTGGATGACTTTCTTTCTGAGATCATCCTCAGCCAGAAGCAGCACTACTGAGTGCCAATTCCCGAATCACATGTCCCCAAGGCTTCCCTGCCCTTGGTGGCATGGTGGCCATGGTGGCCATGGTGTTGAGAGAAAACCACGGTCAACCCCAGCACCATGCTGTGCCTTGGAGGGAGATATAAGCTGAGCTGGACTCGTTGTTTTGTCTTGTGCCTCTCTTTTCCCCCATTCTCGGTCTGAATGGAATGAAGAGCTGTATAACCAAATACTCTAGGATGAGATTAAGCCAGCTACAGCCATGGACCAAATCCTGCACTGCCTGCTTTGGTAAATGGACTGCCTTCACCCCTGACAGCAGGGGTGAGTGGTTATGGCAAGGACTGAATAACCCACAAAACAGGTGCAATAGTTTTACTCTCTGACTCTTTTCAGCCCACTTCTAAAAGAAGGAAAGATATGTTGAGAGACTAAAGGAAAGGTTTTCAAAAGAAAAGTGTATTTTCCAGGGAAACCTGAGGTGGATACCAGGACGAGGAAGGAACCAGCAAGAAATTCAGCCTACAAGGTGGAGGAGGCTGCTAGGCATCCATTCTGTAGTTCTCAGGAACCTGGGGCAGGAAAGAGTCATCGCCTGCAAGAGAGACTTGGGCCCTGTAACCGGGGAGAAATAAGGCATAATAGCATCTGAGATCTGTTTGCATTTACTGGAAAAGTTCTTGAGACAGTCAGTAGACAGAGCTTTTGCCAACATGCAGGTGGAGACTGGAGGGGGCCAGGAGTCTTCCTCCAAACTGGATTTGTCTGATTGCCTAGACGACCAGGGGGTGCAGGTCAAAGCAGATGGAGGAATGATTTTTTTTTTTTTTTAAGAAGCTCGGCTTGCAACTGTTAGGGCTGTTTCCTGAGTGAAAAATCAGGCATTGGGCTCACTGGCTTCATGGAGAAGCTGTGCTCTTTGAACTTTGTACAAACGAGTAGTTTTTACTTGTTCCTGGGAACTCTATGTTGTCACCCAGCTTTCTGAGGCTGCGGTGTGCCTCTCCTCCTGCCCCAGAGAGGTGCTTCTTGGTCCTGTAGGAAACAAACTGGATGCTTTTTTTCCAGAGAGACCCACTCAGGTTCCAGGCACAGGAACTCTGATTCCATGGCACTGGGTTTGTAACTATAAAATAGCTGTATCCCCAGCCTATAAAAGGTCTCTCATGAGGCAGGGCTTAAATTGTATAGCCCATTTTTCTTTTATTTTTCCAAAATTTATCTTTCTTATTAGTATGTATTTGACTCAGTGTGCACACATTGAACCTTTATCCTCTTTAACCCTTACCTTCGCTGCCCACAAAATCTCTTTCTGTTTCCTGCATCACTCTTATATGGTTCTTTTACTAATTTATGCTTTGATTTTCTCATGTTAAAGAAATCATGCAATAGTTAAGCCTCTGTGTCTGAGACATGTCACCAAGCATAGTGGTCTCAAAGTGTATCCATTTTCCCACAAATGACTCAGATTTATCTTCCTCTTTGCTAGTGTCATATGCCATTGTGTACATATGCACATATTTTATACATTCGTCTGCTGATGGATGTATCAGCAGATTCTAGGACTTAGCTATTATAAGTTGTGCTATTGTAAAAATGGGTATGCATGTATCACTATTATATGATGTATTTAACTCTTTTTTTAAAAGATACCCAGAAGGCAGCCTACTTTTTGTCTGTATCATTGCCAAAGTTAAGGAAGGCTGTTAGGTTGTGGTGGACTCATTAGAACAAACGTTTTGTTCATTATTAAATCTGTTGTTGCATAACAAACCACCCAGCAATCTTTTCGTATATATCTAAGATGTATAGCCTGATGTTTTGATACACACGTACATAGTGAGATGATAACCACAGTCAAGCAGATAAGCATTTTTGGTCACCTTTTTTTTTTATAGGAAGAGCACCTGAAATCTATTTCAGCAAATTTCCAGCATACAAGATTATTGTTAATTAGAAGCAATATGCTATACTTGAAACATCTAGGCTTATTCATGCTACACAACTCTGTCTCCCTTTGACTAATGTCTTCCTATTCTTTTCCCTTGATTCCCACTCCTGGTAACCATCAAGAGTCTACTTTCTGTTTCTAATTATTTAACAGTTTTAGACTCCACATGTAAGTGAGATCATCCAGTATTTCTATATCCATGTCTGGCTTATTTTACTTAACATAATGTCTTTCAGGTTTATCTGTGTTGTAAAAAATGGCAAGATCTTTTTTAAGGCTGAGTAATGTTCCCTTGTGTGTGTGTGTGTGTGTGTGTGTGTGTGTGTGTGTGTGTGTGTGTGTGTGTATAGACAGTCCCCAACTTAGAGTGGCTGAGCTTACTATTTTTCAGCCTTATAAGAGTGTGAAAGTGTGCTTATACAACCATTTTGTTTTTCAATTTGAGCATGGAGCTGAATAGTTACATAATAAATAGTTACATAACAAATTTTGTGTTAGATTCTTTTTCAACTGTAGACTAATGTTAAATGTTCTATTTAAAGTAGGTTAGGCTAGACGCTAAGGTTAGCTAGGTTAGGTGTAGCAAATGAATTTATTTAGCTAAGATATTTTTAATTTACCAAGGATTTATCAATATATAAACACATTATGTGTCAAGGAGCATCTGTCTATGCCACAATTTCTTTATGCATTTGCCTGTTGACGGGTTGTTTCCGTATCTGGGCTATAGCAAATATTGTTGCAATAAATATGATAGTGAAGACATCTCTACAAACTACTGATTTTATTTTCTTTGGCCAACTTCCTGAAGAAGGATTGCTGAATTGTAGCAATTTGATTTTTTTCATACTGTTTTTCATAATGGCTGTACTAATTTATGTTCCCATTTTCAATATACAAGGGTTCCCTTTTCTCATACCACACCCAATGCTAGTTATCCTTTGTTTTTAATATATATAATTACTATCCTAACACATGTGTGAGGAGTCTTATTGTGGTTGTAATTTGCATTTCCTGATGATTAGTGATGTGCCTCCTCATTTTCTTTTTTGACAGAAATCTTTCAGATCAGAAAGAACAGAATTAAATAGTCAGAATGCTAAAAAAAAATCTGTCAACAAAAAATACTGTACCTAGAAACCCTGCCCTTCAAAAAAATGAAGGGAAGATAGAATTTTTTCACTACCAGACCTACTTTGTAAAAATGCTAAAGGAAATTCACACTGAAATAAAAGGACTCTCAACAGCAGTGAGAGAGCAGAATGAAGTAGGGGCTCATTGGCAATGGCAAATATGTAGAAAGAGAACACTTGCGTACTGTAAAAGTGGTGGGTAATTTTAATTCTGCGATACCCGTGATTGTTAAAAGACAGAAACTTAATTATTCTAGGAAATACATAATATAGGTAGCTGTGTAGGAAATCATGGCATATAACAAGGGACAAAAAACTTGAGAGTTTATGTGCAAGAAAGGTTATCAGCTTATAATAGATTATTATAACTGTAAAACAGTCTGTGTAAATTTGGGCTTGGAAATCTCAAAAAGAACCCTAGAAATTACACAAAATTAAAAGAGAAAAGAAACAAAACCTATAAATGCACCCCCCACACACACACACATATTTAAGTAACAAAAAGGAAGACAGCAGGGGAGCAAACTGGAAGACAAAAGAATTCTAAGACATACAGAAATCATTTAACAAAATAATAGTAGAAATCCTCCCTTATGGATATCTACCTTAAAAGTGAATAGACTAAACTCCCTAGTAAAAAAGTTACACAGTTACTGAATGGATTAACCTTCTCCAGTGCATACACATCATCGCCCTGTATGCTACATGCAAGAGTCTCATGTTAGATTCAAGGATGTACATGAAAGTGGAGACAGACCAGGCCAGTGCTAACCGAGAGAAGACAGGGGAGTGCATACTTACAGGAGGTGAAGACGACTTTCAAAATGTTTCTAGAGACAAAGAAGGTCATTATATAATGATAAAAGGGCCAATTCAATAAGAAGATCTAGCAATTATGAGGACATATATAGCTGACATCAGATACCTAAGCATGTAAAACAACTGTTGACAGATCTGAAAGGAGACCTTGACATCAATACAATAGTAAGAGATCTCAATACATATCTCCTTTCAAAATCTGTACAGAAAAATCAATAAAATAATGACAGACTTGATTAATACTGTAGACCAAAGAGAAACCTGATAGTCACAGGCAGAACTTTGCACTCAACCAAATGCGGATTTTTTTTTTTTTTTTGAGTGCTCAAAGAATATTGTCTAGGTTGGATCACATGGTAAGTCACAAAATAAATCTTAACACACTTAAGACTGAAATTAAGCCAAGTATCTTTTCTGGCCACAGTGGAAGAAAACTTAAAATCAGTGAGAAAATGGAAAAATTGTGGATTAGTTTATGAACTTGCAGTTAGTCAAGGTACGTTACTTTGGTCTTGCTCCACATAGCCCCTGTTAGACGGGGTGGTCACTGAGGTTGGAGGACACCAGAGTCCCACTTCTGCGGTGGTTCACTCATATAGCCCACTGCATGATGTGGATGTCTGTTGATCTCCATATGGGTCTTTCCATGGAAGGCTGGTTTTTCTTTGGTACCAAGTGGCTAGGTTCCACGAACAACCACCCCATTATAATTAGTAAGATATGGTGTTGCTTCTTATGACCAAGACTTGTAGCACTACTTCTGCTGTCACTACAGATCTTCTGAGGTTCTGGAGGAAGAAACAGCAGTCCCTGCGGCACAATGGAAAGATGATAAAGTCATTTGTGAGGAGTGTGATAGAAGATACTATTGCATTGATGCTTGGAAAACACTGTTGTCTACGTAGAGATAAATTCCCATATACTCTTCATGTCCATTGTCTTCTCATTTCTCCATCAGTTAGGAAGCCTCAGGGTGCTTACTCATGCACTGCCAACATTGTAAATCCAGTCCAGTGGACAGCTGGCAAGAGAGAAGAAGGGTGACAGAGGTCAGGAGGATGGGGCTGGAGGTCACAGGTTGAATATAGGCCACATCCTCTTTTTCAGTTCTTGCCAGTTTCCCTTTCCTGCCCCCCACCCCCCATCCCACCTCCAAAACCTGAAAGTTGTACCATCTCTCTTGCTGCAAAGTGGTGAGGCAGAGCCTGTCCTCAAGGTAGACCTGGGTTTTATGGGGTCTGAAGCTTATATAACTGATTATGGGAAGCAGGTCTTGAAGAAAAAATGTAGAATTATGAATACAAAATTATATTAAAAGCCTTGGTGGGGCCGCATCAGTGAGGGACCATCATGCTTACATTCCTTCAGGTTGGTGATAAGGCTGTCATTGGCCTTCTACCCTAGCCGTACAGCTTACGCAGGCCTTCCTTTCACCTTGCCTGACCCATCCGTGCGGTCCTTTCCCTTTTATATTTTCTCCCTGGTTGAGATGGTAGACGAAGTACAAAAGTCTTCCATGGAAATCTCCTGGAAATTTGGCTCTCTCCTTGCCCACGTAGTGTCCAGAAAGAACATGGGAATTTCCTCCTTTTGCCCAAGACTTCCCTGCTTTCCGCTATAATCAAGGAAGGGAGTTTGGCTGGGACATTTTATTCTTTTGGAAATGTGGCACAGGAACATGAATTTCCATAGGCAAATTTACCCTGTCTGGTTGAGTCTAGACTGTCCATTTGCCAACAAGTTTGCAGGAGTCCACGCTGGCTGTCTGAGAGGCTGCCTGGACTTACTGTGTCGGGAGAGAACAAATCCCTGGAGCTATGTATGTTGGGTGGGTGGGGAAAAAATTTCACAAACATGAGCAGTGACAGCAAAGAAGTTTCACAGTGAATAAATTACAACTAAAAAAGGGCAATAGGCTCTTCTCTCCAAATCCTACCAAAATGATCAAAGCCATCTATCAACAGGGAACCGTCTCCATTGTCCATAGCATGGGGAGGCTGCCATCCATGAATCAGAAACATCAGAGAGGTGGAGACCTGACTTAGAGCCAGACTAACGAGCCCCCCATCCTCAGGTACTAGGGGAGAAGAAAGCACTAACCTTTGGCAAAATGCTGTTCCCAATTCTGTGGCTGGCCTCCGTGGATAGGCCTGAGCTAAGGCAAGTCCTGTGAACTCTGTGGAAATGATGTGGATTTTGGCACCCTGAGCATCAGGCACAGGGTGGGGCTTTGATTGTGAAGGCTCGGTTTTGGTTAGAAGAAAAACAGTTTTTTTTTTTTTTTTCAAAATATTGTCTGGTTCACCCAGAAACTGAAAAGAAATCACGTCAGTTCTCTTGTGGTGCCCTCAGCCTAATATCCTGATTGCCTTCAATATTCCCCTTTGGGAGTGAAGTAAAATGTCAGTATGGTTCCATGTTTTAATCAGAGCCTATCTCGAAGGTGAATTTGCTGCCTCCCACAGAGAGCAAATGGGGGAAATAATCAGCTTGTAAGCCAATTCTTCATTCAACTAGATGATTGTTCATTGACTCTGAGCGTGTCTAAAAGCTATCCTCAGATGAGCAGAGCCTGAGAAGACCCTTGCCTTAACGTTCTTTTTGAAAGCACTCCTTGAGGAAATTCTTCAAAAGACTGAGAAGTGACTCAAATAAGGACGCACTTATGAGATCCACACACTATTGCCTTGAGCCTCCTTGGAGCTATTTAAGACGACTCTCAGCAACATGCAAGGATCTGGCTTCTGGGAGATGGGAGGAGAGCACTTGAAAGCTTAGGGGAAGAATTCCCAAGAGGGGAATTGGTCCTTATTGATTCGTTTGCCGTTAACTCCTATCCCAACCTCCCTGTTACGTTTCTCACAGACCGTTTTTGAAAGGAATTGCCGATCTGAGGACTGTGCCGCCGACCTTCAGCTTCGTGGCAAATTGTTGCTGTCCAGGTACGTCAGCCTTACTTCTGTGACATCGTCTGAGAAGCTCTTTTTTCTTGACTCCAGTCCTCATACATGGAATGTTCATATTTCCTCGCTGTTTATGGTGTTAACAGTGTGTTGGTGGCTTATGATATTTTGTGATTCTTTAAAACAATATGTGTTAATGTGGACCTGGTGGCACACACCCATACCTCAGCTACTGACTGAAATAGCTGGGGCAGGTGGATTGCAAGTTCAAGGCTAACCTGGGGAACTTAATGAGACTTTGCCTAAAAATAAAAAATTTCAAAAAATGGGTGTAGCTCAGTGGCAGAGTACTTGCCTAGTAGGCACAAGGGTCTGGGTTTACATCCCCTCCCCATGAAAAGGCCTGTCAGAAAGTAATCTGGTGGGCTGGTTGGTTTGTTTGAGAGGGAGGCTTTGAGACAGGGTCTTGCTATGTTGTGGGTGCTGGCCTCGAGTTGTAATCTCCTGCTTCAACCTCTCAAGTAGCTTGGATTATATATGTGTACTATCATGCCTAGCTAGTAGTTTGATTTAATTTATAATTTTACAATTTAACTTGAATTTCTATTTTTTATGTGTACTAGAAGGCTGTTTTATATTTACTGATTTTATTAAGTTGAATTCTATGAAACTGTCAATATGAATTAATTATATAAACTTCTCCCCTCCCTCCCTCCCTCTGCCCTACCACACACATATTTAATAGTGGTATCTGCCTTAGCATCAGGTAATGCTTCTCTGGTAGGATGGGGGTGAAGGAGCCAAATTGGTTGTCCTGATCCAAGCAAACAGTATCTTTATTGTTTCAGACTCTCCTCCCACAGTATATGAATCCCCCAAGCTAAAGGTGAGCTATACAGAGGCCTTCTGTTTCCTCTTTGCCAACCTTCTGTTTTGGACTTCTTTTAGGATAAAGGTGGCAGTCATGAGTCCTTTAGCCACATTTTAGAGAATATTTTCCTTTTGTAACAATTCCCTCTGAAAGATTGTGTTAGCCTCAGAACCAGAAACCCCTCCATAAGGTTTATTGACATTTATCAAAACAATCTCATCAGTTTTGATAGTTTGTGAAATACCATAGTGTGTTCATTTTTTCAAACTGAGGGTTAACTTTGAATTGAAGAAAAAGAATATGCCATCATGGATAAGTAACTGCACTAATACATTTAACTTTTGATGACAAATAACCTCTTATGCATCAAAGCAAATTAATTCTAAGATTCTTCTCCTGCTTTGGTTTATTAGAGGAAGATGATATAAATCCCCTACTCACGCCCATATACGCATATATTCCTACAAACCACTTAAATGTTAATTGGTTTTACTTTTATTCAATCAAGAGTGGTTGATTAAAGTAGCATGTTTTGATATGCTTTTGATATGCTTAGAATATCATTTTATACTCTTAGAGTAGATGTTGAAACTGTTTAATGTTGGTAAAAAGAGCCTCCTGGGATGATTAGAGAAACCAACTCCAAAGAAGCTTCATAAATTATAACTCACTAATTTTAAGTAGGTATTCTAAAAAGTGTTTTAGGGAAAGGAGTAACAAGAAACAAAAATCTTGGGACTTGTTTTATCTTGAGGCAAACTGTAAATGCTGGAAATCTACTCTGGATCATAGAAAAAAACTTCATGTGGTAAGAAAATATTGAGCCAAGGTTAAATATTAAGCTAGGGAAGTCTTTTCTCTTGTTTCCTATTGGGGGATGGTCAAATCTAACTGCATTAGATTGTATTTTCTGTGTACTGTGACATTAAATTCAAGGCTCGTGGTCAGTAAAGCATCTTATGGCTAAAACTGCCTCCACTATTTCAATGTAGACTTTCAATAGTGTGGTCAGAACCAGAACTGCGTTGTGAGACCAATAATTGACAATGCTAGATGCTAGTGTACTTTCCAGGACCCAGACCCCTACATGTATCAGCTAGCTCTTGTCCCCCAAAATGCAGCATAACAAGTCATTATTTATTGCCATGGATCTACTGGCCAGCTGGGCAGTATCTGGATTCAGCTGGATCTTAACCAGCTTGTTCAGCTGAGTGCAGTAGAGGGTAGATTTTAGGCTTGGGTGGTCCAGTTTAGCTCTGTTCCACATGTCTTTAACTGTCCCTCTGGCACCAGTGGATTAACATTAGTATATTTTCACTGCATGGCGAGGGTGCTTGAGGTCAAAGAGAAATCTGCATTGTCTCCTAAGGCAGTCACTTAAAATCAGGATACCGATTTTTAATATTTTCTGTTCCTTTGGTGAGGGGAATGATAAAGTTCCATAACATAGCTTGTGGATATAGGGAGGGTAATGAATTGGGACCAAAAATGTGTTCTACTAGCCCAGGCAAAGAGTAGGAAGCCTGTCTGTATTTCTGATGCCTTACAGCTTTCAGTGCTGTTTCAACATTTCTTATAGTTCCATCTTTCTAGAGCTCAGACATGAATCATTTAAACTAGGTGGGATTTTTGTGAACCTCAGAAGTAATGTTGTTGGACTGAGCCTTACCTTAGGATGAGTTATTTCCTAGGAGGACCTCTAGTCTCTCAAAATAACATCCTAGTGGATCTTCCACTCAAGAAAACGTATCCTCTTATACCTATAGTTGTTCCCACAGGAGCCATCAGAAAAACATTCATTGATAATTGGTTAAGTGGAGACTTCAAGCTACAGCTGCCATTTCAATTATGCAGACTTCCTCAGAGTAGAGCGTTCATCCTTCTGAGCCTGATGCAACACGAAGGAAGGCACAGCAGCAAACTAGTGAAAATCAGGGTCTGGATTTGTTGGACAGGAATTGAGTGTCTTGAACCATAGGTAAACTGTTTCAGTTGTCATTTGACTCTCTGATTCATTATTTCCTTAGATGTCTAAATTATTCAAGCAGTTGCTGAGCAGTACTGCCAAGTGAACCACCTGGCGTGCCATGGGATAGGATGGGTGCGAGTACTACTTGCTCAGTGAGAGAAGAGAGCTGGGGCAGGTCCTTACGTGGGTAGGTTCTTAGACGCCATATTAAGGGGGAAAGGATTGAGGTACTCTGAGCAGAGAGAAAACCTGAGAAGCGGTACATATAGCATGGCTGCCATGAGGACCTGCAGGTGTCTGGAACAAGGGAGGTGACCAGGAGAACACAGAAAAATGTGAGGTGGGGGGAGCCAGATTGTGACATACCTGTGAGTTTGAACTTCACCTTCAAGCCAAAGGAGTGAAGTGGAATCCCTGCATAGGTGTGTTAATCTAACAGGACCCTGGCCAGCCATGTGCAGGGTGAGAGGTTGTTGAGGTGGTATCGATCATTTTATCTTTCCTATTCAGTGAAAGCATGCTCCAGATTGAGGTTTGAGTTTTTCCCTCTCTACCATCTCAGACCCTAATTGTCACAGGTCTGTGGGGCCACTGATACTTGTTTCAGGGCAGAAATGCCCATGGCAGAGCTGCACTTATGAGAGCTGCTGTGTTGATCTCGACCCTGGTGTTTCCCCAAGGACTTCTCCAGAGAAATTTGACACCATTTTTGGTTTTAATGGTGTGTTTGGGACCCAGTTCTCATGTGAGCTATGACCTCACTAAATGTAAAGTTGAAGCAAAGGGGTAGTGGAAAGATGTCTGTGATGACTTGGTAGGCAGTGGTGAAGCAAGGTGCTGTGGTTTGTGGCAGCCCAGTACTCAGAAGACAGAGGAGCTTGTGTCTTACAACAGAGGAAAAGACATCTGAGCATAAAAACAAGTCATCAAGAGTAGCCAGGAATCAAGCCAGGACATACTGTCCATGACCACAGGTCATGTATGCTTTTATTTTTCATTCCAGATAGTGAGTTCTGCCAGTCCTGTTGTCACTTAAAATATTCAGCTTTTCAATTAAAAGTCCACAATTGTTAATGAGTTTGAGCCTCGTTCTAAAACATGCCATTTCCAAAATAGCCAGGGTCGAAACTTTTTAGATAGTTTCTCTTTAAACAGGTCTGAAAATTCCACCCATAAAAGGATGCAATTGTATTTTGCCTTTGGAAATAGTCAAGGTACTTGAGAAAGCATAGCATGTGATTAAGATAAAGAAAAAGAAAAATAGACTGTCACTTATGTTCAGAATTTTTCTTTTTCGTTTCTCATGCATCCACTAGAGACCAGTAGAACATCTCAGTATCTCATGACTGGCTGATTCCAATTTAAAAAAAAAAAAAAAAAAAAAAAAAAACTTTACGGAGGTGAAATGACAGTGGAATATTTATGAAGTTAGAACGATTTCACAGCCATATGTAATCATCCTATGACTATAGCCTTGGTAATGCTTTGCTCACAAAAACTGGATGTGGGGTGAAGTATATTTCCCAGAACTGTTCCCAAAAGATGGCTAGCTCTATCCATGAAAGTCCAGCCATAGAGGAGGACCACTTCATTCCAAGATCTGTCTCATTTGAAAAAATTATTATTCTTTGCAAAAGTAGTCAAAACTATTGCCATAGTTACTTATTCATCGCTGGGAAGAATACCCAACATCCACAATTTAAGGGAGGAAAGATATATTTTAGCTCACAGTTTCAGCAGGTCTCACACAGTCCATTCATGGATGGCTGGCAATGGTAGAAGCACATGACAGAGACTGGTTGGAGAAAAGATCTTCATAGCTTGGCAGAAAGAAAGCTACATGAGTAAGGTAGTATGGAGCTATCCTTCCAGATCCTGCCCCAGTAATTCATATTTTCTGGGTCAAGCTCCAGTGTTCCACCCTTTCCAACTAGGCCTTACCTCTTAACAGCATTTAGTTCTTCAGTATATCCCACTACTAAAAATATGAGTCTTTGGGGGGACATTCTAGATCCAAGCTATAATATTTGCTCCTGGCTCCCAAAAGACTCATGTCCACTCATGTCCATGCAAAATGCATTTAGTTCTTTTCTAAGAGTTGCCAAAGTTTTAACAATTCTAGCACTGCAAAAAAAAAAAAAAAAAAAAAAAAAAAAAAAAAAAAAAAAAAAAAAAAAAAAAAAAAAAAAAAAAAAAAAAAAAAAAAAAAAAAAAAAAAAAAAAAAAAAAAAAAAAAAAAAAAAAAAAAAAAAAAAAAAAAAAAAAAAAAAAAAAAAAAAAAAAAAAAAAAAAAAAAAGGTGCAAGTCCAAAATCTCCTGAGACTCAATGCAGACTCTTAGTTGTGAGCGCCTGTGAAAATCAAAAGTTAACCACTTCCAATATGCAATGATACAGAATAAACATTTCCATTCCAAGAGAGAAGAATAGCACTTAAAGCAATCAGACCAAAGCAGGGACAGACCCTGTAGTTTCAATAAATTCTGCAGCTCTGCGTCCAGCACCCTGTGCAATCTGTGAACTCCAATGGGCTTGAAGAACCCCACCCCAATAGCACTGTCTCTGGCTGTAATATTTGCAGCTTTTTCTTTGGGCTGGCTTTGTTCTCAGCTCCTCAATGGATGACCCCTGTTTCTGGAATTTCCCTGTTTTCAGGGTCTCTGCTGCACTTTAGGCTTCTCCTTCATAGCTTCCTAGAGGCACAATGACTGGCTTCCAGGCCTTCCCTAAAATCTGGGTGGAAGACTCCATGATCCAACTCTTGCACTTTCTAAACCTACCAAGGTCTGCCATGGGCTTGAGCAATAATCTTGTCCCCTTGAACAGTTGGTGCCAAGGCCTCTCAGTTCTTAGAGGGCTGAACTCCAGGTGATTGAACTCTGGCAAACAACTTCTGTCTGTAGCCATGTATGATGGATTAAGGAACTCTTGCAGTCAGAAAAGTGTAGGTCTTGATGATTTTTGGAATGTCCTTAAGGCATCTTTTCTCTGAACTTTTTTTTTTTTTGAGACAGGGTCTTTCTCTGTACCTGAACTCATATGTAGCCCAGGCTGGCCTTAAACTCATGGCAGTTCTCCCACCTTAGCCTCCTGAGTGTTGGGACTTATCTTACCTAGCTCATGTGGTGCTAGGGAATAAAACTTGGGGCTTGGCACTTGCTAGGCAGGTGCTCTAACTGCCATGCTATTCCTCCAGTCCCCAGGCATCTTTTTTATCATACTGATTCCAAGTACTTGGCTTCTTTTTAATGCTAATCTCTTTAACAGCCACTTGCTCTTCTGCTGTTTTCTCCTGCTTCTCAGTGTAGAACCGGCTGGCTAAAAGCTTCAAACAGAGCCCATGTGACAATGTAAATAATACACGCTACCTTGAGATTTCCTCCACCATATTCAGTGGTCCACCATCCTTAATCACAACTTCAGGCAAAGTCCCAGGACATGGGCAAAATGCTGATACACTTTTTGCCAGAGCGTAATATGTGTGATTTATAGACCAATTGCCAATAAAGTCCTACTTCCCATCTAAAATATCATGGGCCCAGCATTTACAATCCTCTCTTCTGGCAGCATTCTGGTATGTTGAGCTCTGAACAGAATCTCCCAACAAACTGCTCACAGCATTCTAAGGCTTCTCTAGCTAGCATCCCCAAACATTTCCTAACTCCTCCTGCAAACCAGTTCCAAAGGCTTCTAAATCACATAAGTGGTAAAGTCACAGAAATGATCCCACTTCTCTGGTGCCAGTTTCTGTCTTAGTTACTGACTTATTGCTAAGAGAGAACACCTGATATCCAAAACTTAAGGGAGGAAAGATTCATTTTTAGCTCATAGTTTCAGAAGGTCTCCCACCGTCCATTCATTGGTGGCTGGCAGTGGTGGAAGCACATGGCTGAGGCTAGTCAGGGAAAAGACCTTCATGGCATAGCAGACAGAAAACCAAGTGAGGGAGGAAGAGTGGAGATACCATCTCAGGTTCTGTCCCAGCAATACACCCCTTCTGGGCCAAGCCTCAGTGTTCACCCCGCTGATCTGACCTTTCAATGGCACATGTTTCTGTCGGTATCCCACAAGGTCCAAATTAGACACATCTTTAGGGGGACATTCTAGATCTGAACCACAACAGCCATGAGCTTTACATCACAGAGTTAAAGTTAAGGTTGTCTTGTTTTGTACAGGGGATGAGAGCCTTGTTTACTATGTACCTATCTCAAATGTAACAACAACATCCATTTTTATAATATCATTTTATGAGGGAAGTTAAGTGTGAACTGATTCCTACAAAGTATTCAGTATACATAAAAAACACTGTTGTGCCAGCTGTGTAACCCTGGGTGAGTTGATTAATTAACATCTTTGTACCTGGATTTCTATTTCCTCTGCTGTAAGGTAAGAAAATAATTGTGTCTCCTCATAAGGTTATTTTGAATATTTAATGAATTTGTATGTATTTAAGTTCTTCTAAAATTTCTTGACATATAGTAAGTAATTAGTAGATGACATCTAGAATTATTGCATTTATTTCTCTCCACAACAGTGAGGAATAAATATTGCTACTCTCTGTAGTGAGGATGCAGAGGCTCAGGGAGGCCAGGGTACTTTCTTCAGGGCTCATGTTATAGAAAAAAATTAAAGCTGAAGATGTCTGGTTCCCCTTTCTGCCCCTTGACTGTACTGTGGCCTCACTTACTTCTGTATTTGGGTATCATCTAGCTCTGGACCAAAAGTACCAAGGATGGGAACCTAAGGAGGGGAAAGTTCTCTTCTGTGTGATGGAGAAAATTTACAAAGGAGGTGGATGAGTGAAAAATCCATAATCAAAGATGGCTTCCTTCCATCCCCTCTCCCTCCAATCTCCTGTTCGACTTGGAGGCCTAGACAATAGCTCTTCCCTCTAGAGACATGAGCCACCTGTCCTGCCTAGTGGCAGGTCCTGAGTAAAATCAGCTCATTCTTTATCCACGTATATTGGCTTTTCTTTCCTTGGAGAGCCTCAAATCTGACATGAGCTTGTTGCTGTCATATCAGCAAAATCCTCAAATATAATCAGCAACAACATTATCCTTTCATTATTATAATAATTATCATGTTATGAGGGAAAGTGAGTGGGAGCTGATCAGAAGCCTAGAAAACTTGCCCTTGGAGGAACATTAGCCATGCAATTATTTTTTCCTTTCACTGCCTGCACCAGCTCTGAAAACAAAAATACAGAAGAAGTTTGTTGATTGGGACCAGCTGGCTTTTGTGGTTACACTTTCTGGAATCTGTGGACACAAGAGCGGTTTTCTCAATAGTATGTTCTTGAAAGAAAGGCAGAATGTGCCAGGGAATGAAACTTTCTGAATGAGAGCTGAGGGATTGCTCACCCTGCTCTCTCTGAGGACACATGTTTGCCCTTGCTGTGATGTGGATTCCCCGAGAGGAGGCAGCAGATGTTTTGCCTCGCATTTTGGTAGCACATGAAGGGTGAACTGCATGTGAGTGTGCCTCCTTGGTCAGGTACCTGATACATGGTAGATGGGAGGCCTCAGGTAAGTAATCAGCAGTGTAAGGAAAGTCTCTTAGTTACTTTCTCATTGTTGGGACTAAACACATGACATCCACAACTTAGGGAAGGAAAGAGTTTCACAGTTTCAGAACATCTCATGCAGTCCATTCATAGCATCTAGCAACAGTGGAAACACAAGGCAGAGGCTGGAGAGCTGCTTGTGGCACTGCAGACAGAAAGCCAAGTGAAACAGGAGCAAGTTGATCTCTGTAAGTTCAGGCAAGGCTGGAGCTTTCCCAAGAAGAAACCGTAATACTATTTTTTCCCTCCTTTATTTAGTTTAAGCTGCCAGATTACATTCAAGTTGTGTTCTCCCTCCCTCACTTCCTAGCCCATGAGTCAGTAACACAAGCCTGAAAGCTCTTCCCTAGGCATCTGCAGAATTCAACAAGGTGACACAATCCTTTCAAGTCAAGTCCCAAGCATCTACCCCTTCCAGTCAGGCCCCACTTCCTAACAACACATGATTCCATATTTTCCATATTTATACCACTACATCCAGTTACATGAGGCTTTTGGGGACACCCAGATCCAAACCATACCAGAAAGCAAAGGACATTCACACCTTAGGAGAGGGATTGAAGGTGATGTACCTCCAGAGAGCCAGGCTCCTGCTCGCTTTATAAGCAGTCAATAAAATTCAATTCAACAAAATTGCTGGAGCACTTGCTGTGAATGTCCCTGGTAGAAGTAATAGGGATATACTAATCTATCACAGTGCTGTCTGTCAAAATGACAGCCACGCATGCAAACAAGTCATTGTTATTCCCTGTGATCTTGATAATGATGGCAATATGAAGGGATTTCCTGGTAGCCCAAAGGAGAAAGCGCTCACATGGCTTGAGTTTGAGTTCCTCCAGAAGCAAACCCTGAAGCAAGGATTTGATTGTAAATAACTTGTATGAGAAATGCAGGAAACAAAGGTAAGGAGTGAGCAAGTATTTATTGACTAGGAAGCTACCCATGGGTGCACCATAACATCAGCATACCAGTAATTCACTGTTGTAGAATAAAATTTCCAAGGACTTCATGCCTTGAAACAATTGCCATTGTTTGCCCCTGATTCTATGGCTCAGGATGGAGTCCACTGTTTGGGCCTTCTTGTCCCAGCCGAGCTCCATTGTGAGCCTGCAGCCTACTTCAGGTTGTTGGCAGCCTCTGTTTCTGGGGTTGGCTGCTGTCATCTGGGCCCTTCAGCATATGGCTGGTCCCTCATCTTCTAGCAGGCTAGCTCATGATCATTCTTACAGTATAGCAGAATTCCATAGAAAAAGAACAGTGAAAATACAGCTTCATAGGGCTTTTGCTCCAAAATTGGTGTATTGTTACATTTGCTTCATTCAGTTAGCCAAAGTCAAGTCATAGAACCAACCAGATTCAAGGGGTAAAGAAATGGACTGTGCTTCCTGATGGGTAGAGCGCAGTTATCATCAGATCCAGCTAGCACAGTGGCTGGCTGAGCTTCATCCTTCAGGGGAATGTCAAGGAGTTGTTGGAATCCACCCCTCAGAAGTGCTAGAGTTGGAGTATTTGACACCAACTCTTAAGAGTGGGCAGGAGGCAGTTAACATGTTGGCATTCCAGCCCGTGACAGATAGTGACCTGTCTCATTGTGGGAAAAGGTCCTCCGATACAAAGAGACAGACACTGACCACTGGAAGTGGGCAGGAGCTGTTGGAAGACTCTGAGAGGTCATGGCAGGGACAGTGCGCTGCCTCCTGTACCCTCTCTCTGAAGACTCTCAGTTGAGGGATTTGCTCTGGAATTTCCAGCAGGAGTGTTAAATCACTTTCTGACATGGTGACTTCTTCCCATGAACTTTCCGGGAATGCTTTTACTCCATGTTTTGCCGAACACCCAACATTCTCCAGGTCTGTGAGGTCTGTGGTAATGTAGTTTCCTAGCACGCTTGTCGGCACCTCATTTTCTTTCTCTTTCCCTGCTAAGCATAGCGATATATTATACACATGGCAGAGGGGGTTTTTCTGTAGAGCAGACACACTGAAGCCAATGATGGATAGCAGCAAAAGCAGAGGAGAATTGTGTCCATCACATATCCCAGGGCAAGAGAGACAACCTGAGTCCTGTGTCATCCTGGGAGTGATGAGGGCCAAGCTTGACCCAACAGCTGGAACTCTGGGTTTCTTAGGAGTCCTGGCTCTTGACCAACCCAGCCCAGGGATAAACTGTGACTGTTGGTAGCCTCTTAGTTGTTTTTTTATATATATATATATAAGGTGTCTCATGTTGACTGGAAATAAACCTGATATGCAGGTTCTTTGAGGTTTTAGGGTGTTATGTATGTATGTGGAGCTTTAGAATTCCTAGAGCAAATCAGAAAGTTACAAGGCAAGGAAATGAGTGACTTGTCTGAGGTCAGAAAGAAAGTTTAATGGCAGAGGCAAGAAAAACACCTGGAGGGCAGCTCCTGAGTCAGGGGCCCTGTTCCAGCAGTACGACCGACCCATGGCCTGTGCCTTTAAATAGCAGTTGTGGCTTGGGGAACCTGGCCTATCTCATGGAAATGACTTTTGGAAATTCTCTCCTGTAGCAGGGAGGATCTGATTTGTGATTTCCTGTGTGTGAGGCTGGGGATGGAGGAGCCGCCACCCAAGGAACTGACCCTTTTTCCTTTGTTGGCCAGATTCAAAACGCTGAATTTAGCCTCCCCTAACCCCACCTCCAGCACATATGAGTGGCAGAAATTTGTTCCAACCACGGGCATGTCTCAGGGACAACCCTCCCCCAGCTAAACAGAGACTGACCAAGATTTTCCAGTTTTGACTTTCTGGATGGTACTGGGATCCTTAACGAAGGTATGTGGAAGACTGGACTGAGGTAGTAACCATGGAAACCACAGGGTGGTTGGCGGCTCACTTCCTCCTGAGACTCCCGGGAAGTCTGACTCTGCCTTCCTATGAGGCTAATAAAATTTTATTGGGTAGTATTTTTACTGGCTTTGAAATATAGCCAACCATTGGAGCATTTCTGTCAGAGTCTTTTCCCCAGGATCAAAATGATATGACAGTTTTCCTTCTGACTGGACTCAAGAAAAATGTCTACAGAGAAAATATGGCCACTAAATTCCTCCCTTGTCACAGACAGGAGCCACGTGCTAGTTTTCTGCTAAGATTTTTACAGTTTATTCTGTGTGACTGTGTTCATTGGTCTCTTGCCACTAAATACTAGACTTAACCATCACAGGGCAGCCTTAGTGCTCCGAGCGAAGCCAGCCTCCGAAGCTGCTTTGTTTCCTACAGGCAGTCTTCCTTGATAGCTTTTCTTGTTATCTTTTTTCTCCATTTAATTGATATGCATAAGCACAAATTTTAAGGTTGATAATGAAGTTGAGCATTTTGTGCACATATGTATCTTCCTTGTCAAGGTGACAAGGACTTTCCCACTCTCCTTTTGTCCCTCTCCCTACCCAACCCACCCTCCATCCCTCCCCACCCTACACCCCTGGTTCACTTTGTTTTTCATTTTAAGTTCCATGAGATAGTTGTGATCTGGGTTTCTCATGACAGAGAGACCATTCGATGTTTCACTTTCTGCTTCTGACTCACTTCACTAAGCATGATGTTCTCAAGTCCCTTCCATTTGCACCTTCTTATTAGCATCTCTTCCAAGTTTATTCTGAGCCACCTAATCTAACTAACCTTAGGCAAATCAGAAGGATCTGCTGGCTGTCCACCAAGCCAAAGACAGCTGTGGACAAGGGGGGGACAGTCATTCTCCTTTGTCCTCAGTGGACACCCCTCCCCTCAGAGCCAAAGGGGAAGCTAGGATTTAGCTTGAAGTTCATTACAATTGGAGTACAGTGGGGAGGTGCCAAACAGGAAACTTAAAGATTGTATGAGTCTTCTTCCCTGTCTTTATTCCAGGTGATCTTTATCCAAACATGACAAGCTGCATGAGAGCAGTGGGTGCCACACCCAAGTCCCTCACACTGCAGGTACAACTTTCCCTGCTCCCACGTGGGCAACTGACTGCTTGCAGCTGCCCCTCCTCTGCTTTGGTGAGCCAGTCTTGCCTTCCTGAGAGGTGCTTTGCCTCGGAATGTATCAGGCAGCTCTTAGCCAATGGCTGGCTAATTGGGAGTACACGAGGCAAGATGTTTTTTTTTTTTTTAATCTCAAATGCAGATTAATTCTGTGGCTTGGATTATGTTCCAGAAACCCTTGTGAACCAGGCCAGGGCCGGGTTTTATCCAACACCACAGCTTTCCCTAGCCTGCTTCCCTGACTCCCAGCTGCCAAGTCCCTGTCACTGACTATGACCAGGGAGCCCATTCCGAGACACTGTAGGACTTAGCCCTCATAATTGTGTGTGTATGTGTGTTCTTATCTCTTGGCTAGGCTGGCTTATTTCTTTTTAGAACTTGGCATTAGAGAGGAAGTCTAGTTCAGTGAACTCAGATAAGAATGATGTGTCAGTTGATGATGGGCTTTTTATTTGCCCTATTGGAATCGGAGAAGTGGTGGTTGTTTTTTTGTTTTTTTTTTTTAAACCAAGCCATGATTTATGGGAGGTCCCTTCAGGGCAGTTTGTGGTGCTTAGGTAATAGGGATTGCTTCTGGGCACTTCTTCCCTGGGGTTTTGCTCTAAAAAAGGATTATGGAAACCCAGAGGATAAAGGGAGAGGAATGCCTTGTTAAGAGGTGACTTCCGTTGCAGAAATGTCCTTACTGCTTAAAGTAGTGTGGGTGTTCACTTGGAGTCATCAGCTTTCCTTGTCAGAATTCCTAGGCTGGTTTCTGTGATAATGAAATTTGAAGTAGGGGTAAATGTCTTTGTTTCAGTTAGTAGTTGTGTCTCTTCAAGAAAAATATCAGAGTTAATTTTGTTTTCTGGCATGGAATGACACAAATCATTTGATCTCCTGAAAGTCAAGGAGGAAATTCTCATGGGGGCCCCTTCCTGGCCAGGTTCTAGTGAGAAGATGGCTCCTTGTTAGCCCTAGGATAGTAGAATTGAGGTAAAGGAAACCAAGGATGGCTGCTGATATCATAGCGTGCACCCTTCAGAAAAGCCATTCTTCTCTGCCTTCTCAGTGTCTGTGGCTGAGCACCCTGTCTCCTCCCTGCCCTCCCTCCATCAAGCCTCTTTCTCCATGGTGAAGCCAGTCCCTGCAGCCCTCTTCCACAGGACAGAGGCTTGTAATCTGGGTCCATATGCCCTTGTTTATCTGTGCATGGAATTCTTGGAGGTTCCCTGAGCTTGGGTAGGAAAACAATCATATTTTTGTTTTCACTATCTTCAAAGTGAAAGTTAGCATCCTATTCAATTGTGAAAATAGATAATAAACTACTATAACAACAGTGGGAACTGTGACTCCATCACAAGTACAAGTCATACAAAGATTTTTTTTTTAATTAAGTTAGGGCACTGCAGATATTTCAAATTCTCATTACATTTGCCCTTACTTCCGAGTTATAGTAGTTGCTAAATCTACCACCAGATCCTATCATTTACTATTAAAGGAGTATTTATTTATTAAAGGAATATATATTACTAGCACACACGTTTGTTTAATGTATTTATCACTGTTTCTATATGATTTTTTCAAAATTTTATGTTATATATATATTTAAATCAATTGTCCCCAACCATTTTGATACATGGACTGGGTTAGGTGGAGACATTCTCCCAAGGACATGGTGAAGTGGGACACTCGTTAGGCAGTAGGTTGTTGGAGGACAGCTCTGAAACGGTGAGCCGCAGCAGGAGGGGAGTGGGCAGCAGGTTCTGCCTCACCTCGTGGCCTGCTCTTTCCATGCTGCCAAGAGGTTAGAGATCCCCAATTTAAAGGAATTACTCGGAGGAGCGATCCTTTAGCTTCACTACACTGCAAGGGGAGGTGGAGGCACAAAAGTAGGTTAAAGACCCACACTCTAGACACTTTCCCTAAATGTGGGAGCAAATGCCTTGCTTTGCTTACTGGAAGAGATAAATTATTATTGGAACATCCAGAATGGGAGCTTGATCATTAGGCTGTGAAGTGATGGCTTTATGGTATTTGACAAAATTTAGTGGCCACTGGAGGAAGTGCAGTCTTCACTATGTGGCTGCTAATAGTGTCAGTGGTGGCACAGATTCTGAAGTAAGCATTCATTTTTGTTGTTGCTATTCCTTGTTTATTAAAGACATGGGCTC
Source organism: Ctenodactylus gundi (assembly GCA_004027205.1). Taxonomy (NCBI): domain Eukaryota; kingdom Metazoa; phylum Chordata; class Mammalia; order Rodentia; family Ctenodactylidae; genus Ctenodactylus; species Ctenodactylus gundi. Next base: position 35,383 of record PVKB01000399.1, read on the forward strand.
CCTCAGAGCTTTGATGATCACAAGAAAATGAGTGCTTTGGACACAAAGCTGGCATGGTGATGCATGTAGGCAGTGCACTGTGGACAGACATGAGGCTGCCTGAGGTCCTGCAGCTGGGTGGTGTGTACCAGGTACTACCTGTAAGGACTCCCAGAGACCATGGTGGAAAGAGCTGCTCTCCCTCCCATGGACGCTGCTTCTCTCTACAGGAGAAAGGACGCACTATCCAATGAGGCCTGCAGCTTCAATGCATTTTCTTGCCTATGGTTGCTTACATCTCCCATTTAGTTCTTGACCTAAAAGCAGAGAAGCATTGTGGCCACAACAGAGTTAACCGTCAAGAGACCGCGTTGGCCCCCAGTTATGTGTTCTCTGGCACTGTCTGGCTTGCCAGCTTCTATGAAAGGCAGATCAGCTCCTTCCTTGCATGTTGAGTGTAGCCAGATGAGCAGGCAGCATGTGTGTGGCATCAGGTGGCCATGTGCCATTGCTGGGTCAAGTCATGCGTCACCAGTACACACCATCCCTGTCCTATGACATCAGATTCTGTGAGGCCACCGATCTTGGGAATTCCTGTGCTCTCTGCCCCCAAAGTATTCTTTTTTGTCCTTAATCCAGTTGTTAAAGTGAATGAACCTGATTTGTTCCAGATGTCCTAAGATTTAGTGATTCCGGAAACTGCTTCTAAAGTACAGGCTGATGAGGACTTGAATTCCTCTGTTAGGTGGAAACTAGCATTTCTATTCATAGCTGCACAGATGGGGTGCAAGGAGGAAGCTGGAGCTACGTAGAGGGACAGTGAGGGACCCTCTGGCTTGCTCTGTTGGTTTCCTTAGGAAGAAGATGGCTTGTGAAGCAAATACTGACTCTGACATTATACAAATTATTAAATGCATCAGAACTAAAGCCAAACATGGCAAGGACATCAACATACTATTCCTTAACATAATTTGCTTTAATTCTCTGAATATTGCTAAGGAAAACAGCATTTTAACTAAGATCACCTTAGTAAATGCTTTTTCATTTTATGCTCTTAACACTGATCCGGGTAGATTCCTATGAGGGTGAGGGAGATACTTCCACCTTCACATAAGTTGGCTTACAAAGAAGAAATTTAGTCCCAGGACTCATTTCCTTGACCTAATGTCAGTCTTAATGGCATGCCTCTTCTCGACCTCTGGCTGGAGCTAATAACCTCATGGATCTCTTTTATGTGATTGGAAGAGATTTAGACGTCTCACCCTCTAGGGCAACACAACCCACTGTTGGAGGAACAGTGTGCATGTACATGGATGTAGTGTATTGTGCTTAACAATAGTTTTGTTGGTATATGCCGCATTTACAGGTATAACATAGCCTGTCTTAGACACCTGTTGTCACTGGAACACAATACCCAGCAACCACATATTAAAGGAGGAGGGATTAATTTATTTTTTGTGAGATAAGGTCTCACTGTAGTCCAGGCTGGTTGAGAACTCACTACGTAGCCTAGGCTGGCCTCGGACTCATGGCAACCCTCCTGCCTCAGCCTCCCAAATGCTAGGATTACAGTTATGCGCTGCCATGCTTGGCTTAAGAGGGGTTAATTTTTGCTCATGTTTCCAGAGATCTCAGTTCATGTGCAGCTGCCAGCTCCAAGTTAGAAAAGGTTGGAGGGCACAGTGAAGGAAATTGCTCCTCCTCGGGCAGCTAGGAAGCAGAAAGAGAAGACAATAGCCAGAAATGGAGAGGTACCCTTCCAGGGCATGCCTCCAGTGACCTAGCCCTCCAGCTAGGCCCTGCCTTCTACCAGCACATGAAATCATCAGTGCAGATGAATCTTCTGGTGAGCACAGCAGCCCCGTGATCCATCCCTTTATAAACGCATAAGGCTTTGGAGTGACATTTTAGATTTAAGTCACAACATAAGCAATATAAATACTAAAGCTGAAATAGTCACCCCTTATCCTCAGCAGGTAGGTTCTAAGACTTACAGTACATGCCTGAAACCACAAGTAATACTAAATTTTATGTAGTATGTTTTTCTCCTGTATATGCATACCTATAATAAAGTTTAATTAATGAATTAGGCCTAGTAGGAGATGGATAATAATAGTAAACTAGATCAGCTGTAACAATATGCTGTAATAAAATTGCTAGCACCACCACTCTTGTGTTTGGAGGCCATTGTTAAGTAAAACAAGGGTTCCTTGAGCAAAATGACTGTGACACTCCTAATTGAATAGGCTACTAAGTCACCAGTGGGTGAGTAGCTTACACAGTGTGGATCCACTGGGCAAAGGGATTTCTTATGTCCCAGGAAGGATGAATTAGAATAGGATGGGATCTCATTTCACTACTCAGCATGGTGCTTAATTTAAAACTTAGAGATCTTTTTTCAGAAAATTTCCAATGAATGTTTATATGTAATATTGTTTGAGGGTAATTGAAACCATGGAAAGCAAAACCACAAGTAAAAGCGGACGACTGTATTTAAGTCGGGGAGCTAAAGTAAAAGCAGTAAACAATTAATATAGACCACTGCTGTTTAGATTTTTTTCAAATATATTTGAAAGCAGAAAAATGTCCACGTGGATGCTAGTGGGGTCTGGGACTAGCTGAGCCAGTGCATCCCCTTGGGGACTCAGCTGATGATAGGCCAGACTCCTAGGGTATGTAACGTGGGAAATCAAAGGAAGGCTTTGGAGGAAAGGCTCAGAATGGATGAGTAGGGTGGTGTGGGCACACCAGAGAGGCAGACAAGTCTCATATGGGGTGCTTAGCTTTGAGCATAGAGTTTGACATGAAAAGATCCTGAACCAGGCAGGATGAGGAACATAATCAAGGTTAGAGCAGGTGGTTCAGAGCGGAGACTGTAGCCCCAGGATATTGCCTGTGGTTGTGTGTAGTGAGCTGTAGGATAATCACAGATTAACACTAATAAAGGGGCAAAAATAACAATTCCCATCAATAGAACATATTAAATTATAAAATTGGATTTTATTATTTAACTATATCTAGATTATAGCTTTTGTTCCAGTCCCTTTTCCCCCACCCCAGTCTTGGTAGAGATTGAATCCAAGCCCTTCAACATGCAAAGCATGTATTCTATGACTGAACTAGATTCCCAACCCCTTTTTTAAATAGTTCCGTATGATCTTTCTTTCTTTTGATGTTCTTAGCTAGTAAAATAAGTCCCTAAATAATGACTACAATAGCTATTATAAAACTTTTGAAATCAGGAAGTTTTAATGATTTTTATAGCAGTGAAAGTTGATATTTGGATTCTAGATAATTTGATATTTTAATGAAATATGTAGGAATCCAAAGTAATAGGCAGCCATTAGCTAAAAAGAGAAAGAAAGACAAAAACAGTTTCCTATCTTGTGTATGAAAAAGAAATTTCAAAGCTTACCCTGGGATAGTCTGAGCTTTGATACCACACTAGTCCTTTGCTGTGATTTAAGCATTTCTTGTCCAGAGTCTTACTGTTTGGGAGTGACCATGACACGTTGGATAACAGTGAACTTTTTCAGCTGAGAATCATGGACTGGGAGTCTGAAGATCCTCATATCATTCTGTTGTCCAACCTTTACCCCAACTCACAGGGTCTAACTACAGAAAACTACGTCTCCCAAGCTCTCTTAGTTCGGCCAATGGGAAGAACTGGAAAAGGGAAGAGGAAAGGGGGAAAAGTCGGGATATTTCTCCCAGCCCTGCTGGCTTCAAGCAACATCCTTTGCAGTGTCTCCTTCCCCACTGTGGTCTTGGCTGCCTCCCGAAGTGTTGTCGCCAGCTCTCTACGACATCTCTCTGCCCCTCCCAGCCCTAGGAGTATGGTTGCTTACTTGCTTCTCATCTCTGTTTTTCCTCATCTCCCCGTTTCCTTTTTTTCTGGCTCTTCTTATCCCCGTTTAACTAGTGGGCAAGGTTTCTGTTTTTTCATCTGGATCCTGTCTCACGCACAGTGTGTTCGAGACTTGTTCTAACTGCCACTAAATTAAATGTACTGCTTATTACTCAGTACTTAACAAGCCACATACTTTACTTATTTTCCATCTGCAAATGGGGAAATCATTGGTCTATTATTGATTCTTTGGTTCCTTTTTTAACGTGAAAGTCCATGGATCTCTAAACCTTGATCTCATAAACATGCTCATTAAAAAGGATCTACTTTCCTAGCTGCATTGTGGATTATTCTTATCATTTAATTTCCAGTACATGGCCTTAACCTTCATTGGATTCTGTGTGCAGCATTTGATAAGGGCATTTAACCTGGCATCTTACCACAAAAGGCTGATCCTGGTAGCTTTATTCTTTGTGTAGATAGTAGAAATGTTGCTGCCTCAAGAATGGATTTTTAAGTTGTTTGATATGAATCACTAGCCATTGTCACTGAGGGGAAGTCCCAGTCTGCCTCTTTGAATGGAAATGCTTCTGTAAGGAACCCAGGGAGGTTTTTGGTAACTCTTTGATGTAGCAATAGGTTGGACTGAAGGGGCTTTGAGCCCTTAGAGTGAGCAGAGATCAGGAAGTAAACACCATAACAAATTCTGGAGCTAAATGGGGCAAGTGCACTTGTGCCATGAAGGTGTCTGTAGCTGCTGTCCTAGGTTGGGGTCTCATAAGGTCCATGCCCTGTGGAGATGGCTCAGATATTTGTACTTTCTGCCACATCTTTCTTCCTTGATCCCTAGTCAGTCTTCCCAAAATGAATTGTACTGAGGATGTGCAGAGATTTTTGCTGACTTGTGGAGAACAGTCCCCTGGCAAAGAGATGAGGGTGCTAGTAGGTAGGACCTAGGCTCTGCAGTCCACAGAGGTAAGACCTCAGGGACATGAGTGGACGCCCCAGTAGGCTACTTTGTCGCCTTCACTGTAGTGCTTTATTATTAACAAATTGCTTGCATTGAACCCTGCATTAGTGACTCAAAGGACTCATTTAAACTGGCCTGAAGGATCAACCTAAAGCCCTGACATGCAAGATTAAAGGAAGTCTGTATGCACCCTTTGTGTCCTACTTGCCTCCCATTAATCTGACGGCTAAGAACATCCTTTTTCCTGCTCTTTCCCACCTTTGTCATCTGTTCATGTTTATTTTTCTCTCTGTCTGGAATGGATTTCCTGTTTCTCTGCCTATCCATGTAAGATGTGGCCTAATTCCTCCCTCTCCCAGTGAACTTCTTAGGATGTCATCACTTTGTGCTGATTTCTTTTCCTTAAGCTTCTCTTTCACTTTTCCTGACCTGTTCATTTAGTAAATCTTACCTTATAGTGCATATTCTGGATAAATCACTTACTGGCATGCATTCAGGAGGTACCTGGCAGTCCCCATTAGTTCCCTGTGGTCTTATTAATACCTGCCCTCTAATTATTCACATTACCATTCATTTATTTGGTATGTAAGCTCTTATCCACCATAGGAGGTCCCACGACGTGAGTGATTTTGGTTATATGGTTTTCTCACATTTGTAAATTTAAGCTCTGAGAATTTGAAAAGCTTTGATAGTTGTCAACCAAGGACCAATAAAGAAGATTGCCTCTGAGGGCTGCAAAAAGCATTGAGACTTATCCTCAACGCCTCCCCAGATTTCACGGAAAATGGTCAGGAAGGAGAGTAAGCACCTCCATTAGTTTGTTGATGACACCTCCCAATAACCTAAGCCTTCTAAGGGGCAAGAAAACAAACGGTATTTCATTTCTACTCTTATTATAGCCCAGTAACTTGTATGTAAGGTGTGTCCTATTTAGTTTTTTAAATGTGTTTTTGGATCAATAGGAACAGGCCAAGGGGCACTGGGTCAGGAGTTAGAATTGCCTGGCTCTGCCTCTATCTGCTGTGTGGCCTCGGGAGAGTCATTTAGCTGTCTGTCTGTACCCATCAAATAATGGCCCAGATGAGCCCTTTCCAGCTGTTAGACTGTAATCTGATATTATAAGATCTGTGTTTTTAAAGAATGGGAAGCATTGTTTATGATTTTAAATTGCAGGTGCTATTAAGAATCTAATTGATATCATTGCTTTTATGACACGTTGGAGATAGCTGACTTGTTAAATTTTAAATCCTTGCTGAAGAACACCATCCTCAGTTGTCACATTGCTCCTGAGGAGAACCAGTTTGCTTCAGAAAATGTCTTGCTCAATACGATTTTCATGAGTGGGAGTACTAGGAAGTGTGTGTATATGCCTAGGTGGGGTATGTTTTGTTGATCCACTCATTGGTCCTGGGACATTTGAGTTGCTTTCTCCCTCAGTTTTTGTGAATGGTGCTGCTACAAAAATGTATATAGGAATTGTGGAATCATGTGCTAATTCGATGTTTAATTTTTAAAGAAATTTTTCTACTTTTTTTCAAGTGGCTTCTCTGTGTTACATTCCTACCAACAGTGTATAAGGGTTCTAATTTCTTCCTATTCTGGCAACACTTGTTATTTCTGTTGGTTTTTAAAAATTGGATATTAAACAGGGAAAGTAATCTTCCAAAGGTAGTGGACAATTGAATGAGTGGCTAAGGAGGAAGTAGGTAAGAAGGAAGGAAGGAGAAGGGAGGGAATATGGAAGAAAGGAGAGACAAATGAACATGGCTGCCCTAGGCGGTTCTACTAGCTGACAGTGTTGTGGTTGGCAAATACATCAGCAATAATGATAATGGTATTTGCAATTGACTAAGATTTATGAAATCAACATTTATGTTTTCATCCTTTATTCACGGTAGATTTATCTAGCAGCAAAAGAAAAATATAATGATTTATGACAGGTGAATTCTGACCACAAATTAGATACAGTCACAGTTTATATTCTTAATACCTTAGGAAGGTCTAAAATAATCCAATGGAAAATTTGTTATTTGCAGTACTGGGTTTAACTTTTTAAAAAAGTAAATGAGAAAATTTATTAGAGAATTTTCCTCAAAAATTAGAAATACTGTTCTCAAGTATATAAGAACCCATGGAATGTTTGGCTCGCGAGATGTGCTGAATTGTTTTCGTCTTTTGGTGAGACTTTCACGAAGGTTGTCTTCATGGAGTCCTGTTCTTTTCAGATGCTGCTAAAAGACCTTTCTTGCTCAACACCCTTCCTGATGTAGATGGAGTTTATGTAAGAGCCTTAGCTGAATGGTCTTTATGCCCAAAGGAGCTTGGTGATAGCTCCAGCTCAGCCCCTCTGTGGCCAGGTGATCCTATCTGAAAGGGTTCCCTGTTCGGGGGCTCTGCTTCTTCCTCTGTGAAATATGGAGCTAATGATCTGTTGTGAGATGCCATGGCCTTTGTTCATTCATTCAACAAGGTTGCAGATACCTCCTAGGAGAGACCAACCCAACACACACCACACATTTCACAGGTACTTGCTTATTTAGTGGAGAACAAGCTTTCTAATTTTCAAAGAACTTTATTCTCTAAGCTGTGTTATACCAGATACAATTCTGTCACTGGAAGTTCAGTGGCAAGTAACACCCCCTAGTGTTTAGGCTCAAAAAGATAGACACAATCCTCAATTAAAGAGCCACACAAATAAGCACATGGCCAAGGCCTTAGTAAGTCCCATGGAGGGATGGTGGGAGCAGATGGGTCTGAGGATCTCCTGATAAGGAGGTTTATTTCACCACTCCAGGGATTAAAAGAGCCTCCTAGGGCTGAAACATGGAAGGGGTTCAATATGGCAATGATGGAAAGGTATGGACTTTGAACTTAGGTTCTCATCCAGCACAATTTCTTGGCTGGTCACCTTATCTCACTCCTTTGTGATTTCCTCATATCTAAAAATGGGACTAGCATCAGTACTCTTTAACAGTTATTGTGAGGTTTCAGACAAACAGTGTACTTGACAGTACCCAGAACCATGCTGGCAACGCACAATTTCATTTCATTTCTAAGAATAATTTTGGAAGCGAGATGTACTATTTTGGTAATAGACTTTTAGCTTTGGAGAAAGTATGAAAAACATTTTGAGGATTCGTTCAAAAAGTCGGAGTTCACATCCTGCCCTAGAAGTTGCTTGGCTTCTTTTAGTCGTTAAGCCATATTTAAATCACTTGGCTGTAAAACTCTGTGACTGACTTTGTTGCATGAGTAACTGGCAGAGGCCTGAAGTGGGGTGACTGGCAGAAGTTTACATGTCTCCAGTGTAACCCATTGGCATTTGTATTTGAGGGAAACACACGTAATCTTTCACATGGTCACATGAACAAGCACTAGAATGAGGATCATCCCCTACCCCACACTCCGGTGCTCATCTTTATTGTCTCTCTGCTTCACGTGACATAGAAGCTGGTTGTTCTGAGGTGACTGCTGCTTGTGAGTGTGTATGTAGTTCCTCCTCCAGATAAGAGTAGGTTAGTGCTCTCTCATAGCTCAAAGTCTGACGAATACCCCTTTAATCTTATAAAAGCAAATAAGAGGACAGAAATAGCCCATCAATTGTTTAAAACTAAAATGGCCAGCAATAATAAATAATTGCCACACTAGCATTAGGTCAGGGTCATAATTTATTGGAGGCTGCTCAAGAATTTGAAACTCTTCTCTAAGTTAATTTTTCACATCTTGTTTGGATCCTCAGGGCTCTTGCTTCCAGAGCAAGGCCATCAGATTTCTTGTTGCACATGTTGTTCTTGCTGACGTGCCAGGCATGCTGAGGAGTGCGCTCCCCTTTTTAGAGATGGGGGTGATGATTCTCCTCTCCAAAATTTGTATTTCAAAGCGTCACAGCCTATTGGGGGTTCCACTAGTCCTCTTTCATGCTGTATTAGCTGCATTAATGGATGAAACAACAAAAGCATATGCTGGTTAATTTAAGCAGAAAAGGAATTTATTTAAAAGAGTTGGGGCTTATTCAGAGCAGAGTCTACAAGGCTGAGAAAACAATGTGGGAAGAAAATAGGGGAGGCAAGGCTTAGATCAGGATGCCACCTCTGAGCACTCGACCCTTTGGTAGCTGCTCCAGATGACCTCAGTGGGCCCCGTGACCTTGTGCAATTCTCAAAACTTATATTCCTATGTGGAGACATCTGGCACATTAAATCACTTGACTACCTTTAGATTCCATGGCTGTACTTATGTACTCATACCCTGGTGACCACCAGGAAGGGGAAGGTCTGCCCCCTTTCTGTTAATGTAGCTCTCGAGAGTTCCCCAAGCTAGGAAGATGTTAGGATACTGGGCAGCGAAAAGCAACAGATGTCTGTTATACAAACTCTCATGCACTTCATTATATCTTCCATTAACTGGTTGGCCATTTGAAGATTGACCACTGATACAAATTTATTTTTTTTCCAAACTTCATATCACACAGTGAATCATTAATCTCAGGTGTCTTTTCATCCTCATCACCACCATCATCTTTGGTCCATTCTCTCCTTTGTTCCTGTAGGCTACCATTTCCCTCCACCTTCTTACCCCTTATACATTTCCACTGCTTTTCTGCCTACCAGTCTTTGACTGTGCTTTTTCACTGCAAAACGGAAGCAACACAAAGCCGCTCGCATGTTCCTCCTGCATGTCTACCACAGCACCTGTAGCTATGCCTTAGGTTCTACTTTCTTTTCTTCCAGCCTTTTCATTTCTTAATCCAACAATTCTCCCCTATCATACCTTTATTAATTGTTATTTGTGGTGTATCCTTCCCAGTAGCACACAAATATGTTATGATTCTCAACTTAAAAAAACAAAACAAAACCTCACTTGAGTTCCCATGTTCTGCCAGAAAAAAATATTCTCTAAATAGTTGTAAGGGGCTGGGGGAGGGGTATAGAGCCATCTTGGAGCCAAGATAGCAATGGTATAGGATCCTTTAATTGGTGGCTCCTCATGATTCAGCTTGAAGACAGAGATTTAGTAAATGATTGCCTCTGTGGCTTAGCCTAGAAAAGAAGAAGATTACCTGGATCTGATTGGTGACCACAAGTCTGGAGGAAAAGTGGCGAAAAATGCCGAAAGGTGAGTGCAAGTTCCCAGACAAGGAGGGGGCACAGGGCCAAGCCTGGCTGGCAAGGCCTGGAGTAGCAGAGGGCAGGCATGCTTAGCCAGCATATGGACCACAAGTGGTGAGTGTGTAGAATTGCAACAAGGATAGTAGCCTAGAAGTCCCTGGACAATCGTGCATCTATGTGCCCCGATAGTGGCCCTTGGCCATGGCATGGCATAATACTGAGTCATTGCGGTTACGGTGTGGAAACAAGGTAAGGACCCATCTGTAAGTCTTTGGAGCCTAGTGACTATAGACTGAAGGCTAGCCTATCTAGGCACAATGGTAGAGGCATAGTGCTGGGGTAACAGCCAGTGGCTACTAGTAGGCCCAAAGTGGAGAATTGGAAGTGCATTGTGAGCGCTCTCAGGAGATGTCAACCAGTCACACTTCAGAGAAGCCGGGGGCCCTGTTTACTCATCAGGAGGCAGGGAAGAGTGCTGGCAACAGGGGGAGGAAAAAGGGCTGTGTTCCTCTTAAAAGATCTGAACTCAATTAGATCAGGTCTCAGAAAGCAGAGTTTGCAGTCCTCTACCCCCACAGCACAGGTGGGAGAAGAGCCAGCTTACCTGGGTGTGGTTTGCACAGGGAAAGAGGAGTGTAAGCACCTTTGGACACAGGATCATCCTGCCCTCACTCAACTCAACCTCATAGGAGCAGCAGAAAATGTTTTGCCATAGGATGTCTTTACAGACTGGGACACAGGAAGAAGAGGGAGAACTAGTTATACCCTCCCCCTTGATTGTTAGGGCCAAAAGTCTTGGATGTGGAGATTTCCCATACAAATAACACAAGGAATAAGGTTTTTGGACTTTGGACTCACTTTAGTGGTTTTCTGTGGATATAATGAACTTGTATTTTCTTCTGCAATCAATTTGTGAGTTTTTAATTTTTTTCTTTTCCTTTTTTTCCTTTCCCTTCTTTCTGTTGCTGTTCTTTGTTAGTTTCTGCATTTCTTTCTCTCTTCAGTAGCTCTTTATGCCCTTTTAAAGAAGTCTTTCTATAGGTTCTGGAGACATACTCTTTCTCTCTGTTTCACTCATAATCCTCATTGTTTCGTTTTATTTTTGTTTCTATTGTTACTTACCGATCTAGAGTTGGAGCTCTCTCTTGGTTTTCTCTGCCCCATAAATACTCTTCTGTTTTCTATACTTTCAAAACTAATCCTTATTCTCAGTGAGCTCTCTCCGTACTTCCATCCCTCTTATTAATAGCATTATTAAGTATTGATAACTTGCAGCCATACAGCTTAATCTGTTGGGAAGCAGTAATTTTGTATTATTTATCTGCACATAGATTTTTAAGGTACATTTTTTCCTTCATAATTAAGTAACTTAGCACCATCTTCAACAAAATCTTCTAATATGTTACTAGATGATCTGTATAGACATACCCATTAGTACTGTATTTAAAATCACAACCCACTCCCTCTCCAACCTGGTGATTCCTATTCTCCTTACCTTTTCTACATTTTCTCCAACATGATATTTATATTTTCTGTTTTTCTGTGTAAGTTTTCTGTACCCATGCAATGCAAGAATTCTGTTTTGTTCACTTCTATTTCTATAGCATATCTAATAATGACTGGAATGTAGGATGTGCCCAAAAATAACTGAATGAGCAAATTGGTTACTCCATGGAAGACTGCTAAGTATTTTATAGTTTTGCAGGTTTGATGTAGAAGATTTATTATGAGCCTCATAACAGTCCAGTGATAGGCAGGGCAGAGCTTTTTGTTTTAGATGGAGATGCCAAGGCCCTTGTCACTAACTCGTTGCCATAGGACGCATGGCTGGTTAATGGGGTTCTGAGACTTTCAGTTCTGATCTCAGTTGCTGTTCTCTACTCACCTATCCCTAATGCCTCATGTTATATTAATGCATGCGTCAGGATATTAATTGCTGTTTACTTTTCATTTCAGTGTTGATGAGAAAACCCCATATCTAGCTTTGGGGGCTGTGAGGAATATCTCATTAAACATCTCCATCTCCAACCTTGGGGATGATGCCTATGATGCCAATGTGTCCTTCAATGTGTCCCGGGAGCTCTTCTTCATCAACATGTGGCAGAAGGTAAGGAGGACATCCCCCAAAGAGAACTTCTGTTCATCTAGTCCACTTGCTGACTGTCTTCAAGCTTGAATAATGCTATAATTCTGCACAGACTATCCTTTTATGAGGAGTATCATTGGTAATTCTTAGATTTATTTTTATCCTGGACTTAGCATGTCAGTTCAGGGAAGCAGCCATAAACTCCTTGATAAAGCGTCAGTCCTTTGTTGTCTCCTTCTCTCTCTCCAAGATGTATGATCGCTGTCTTTAGCACATGCATGCTAGAGATGATTCCAGTTTCACATTAGTCATAGTTGTGAAAAAAATGAGAATTAAGGACAGATCATAGCTTATCATGTTTGTTATCGCCAGTAACATACTTCCTCTTTTCTGTTAGTTATCCACAGTATCCTGTACTTTGACATACTTATTTATTCCTGCTGTATTCAAGTGAATTGAGGAAATCAAATTATTTCCATATATCAAGGGGGGGGGGGTTAGTGTGGATTGACTTAGTTGAATGAGTTAAAATGTAGATAGTGTTAATAAGAAGGAAAATAAAAGCTGATGTCATCTCCTTCCCATGATGCCTCTCAGTGAAGAGGAAGAAGACGTTCCTCAGTCAGCAGCCAAGAGCAGGGAGGGGACTCACACAAATTCTGCCCCCATTCTACCCCATTGCTGTTGATAATTCTTCGGTGTTTACAGAACTGAGCCATAGATCTAGGAAACTGGGCTCTATGGTAAATAGAGGGAGATGATTGGTAACTGGTCATTTCACTCAGGACCTATGGACCTATGGGGATTTCCCTCTGGCCTCGGGTTTAGAGACGGCATGCTTCCTGGGTATTGCACCTATTTTTAACCTCTGAATGTAATCAGTCTGAGATTAACTAGGCTTCATTCTCTCTGTAGAAGGCTCACAGCTGACTTGTGTCAATCTATAGGACTTGATATATTATCTTATAAATGAAATGTCCTCCTGCATGTTGATTTACTTCTATGGTTACATTGAACTTGGATATATTGTGTGTGTGTGTGTGTGTGTATATATATATATATATATATATATATATATATATATATATATATATATATATATATATATATATATATATATATATATATATATATATATATATATATATATATATATATATATATATATATATATATATATATATATATATATATATATATATATATATGTATGTATGTATATGTATGTATATATCACGTGAACATTGCCATCCCTTGCCCTCCCCCTTTTGGTCTTCACTTCCTCCCTAAATGCCCTCCCTGCAATCCCCAATATCACACCCATTTGGTTCTATAAAATGTCTGTATTCTGGGTTTCTCATATTAGAGACCACGTGATATTTAGCCTTTTGAGTTTGACTCACCTCAATAAGCATGATGGACTCAAGTTGTATCCATTTACCTACAAATTTATCTCTTTATGGAAGAGTAGTATTTATATATATATCACATTTTTTTATACATTGGTCTGTTGGTGGTTATTTTGGCATCTTCCACAATTTAGCTATCATTAATTGTGGTGCTATAAATACAGGTATACATGTATCTCTATTATACATTGCTTTTAACTCTTTTGAAAAGATACTCAGATGAGGTATTGGATTGAGTGAAATATTTATTTTCATCCTTTAGAGTACTCTCCATATTGCCTTCCATAGTAGCTGTACCAGTTTACTGTCCCACCAGCAATGTAAAAGTATTCCTTCTTTCCCCACGACCTTGCCAGCATCCTTTGCTGTTCAACTTCTTGATAGGAACCATTGTCACTGGGGTAAGATGATATTTTAGTGATGTTTTTTATTTGTGTTTCTCTAATGGCTAAGGATGTTGAACATCTTTCCATGAGTTTGCTTGTCATTTGAACTTCTTCATCTGAGAACTGCCTGTTCATTTCAGTTGCCCATTTTTTTAGGCAGGTACAATTCTTTATTGGCTTAGAGAATGTTCTGTCATCCAGGCTGGTCCTGAACTTGCTCTGTAACCTAGTCTGGCCTCAGACTCATGGCAATCCCGCCTCAGCCTCCTGTGTGCTGGTATTACAGGCATGTGCCACGACATCTAGTTACTCTAATGTGCTGGGGAATTGAACCTAGGGCCTTTCGCATGGTGACCAAGTGCTTTAACCCCTGAGATATGCCCCAAGCCCTACAAATTGTTCTTAATAAATACTCATATTATTTTTTGTTTTTAATTATTTTTTAGGTACGATTGTGATAAATGTCTTTTGTAGAGATTAGCATTAGCAAGTGGTCACATCCTTCATTCTGACATCTTCAGGGAATGGAGGTAGCATTTGTAACCAGCAGCTATACACCAGGAATCTCACAAACATTTCCCAATTTCTTCTTCCCTTTCTGAGATCTAATGCATGTGATTTATTGAAAAGTGTTTTCAGGGAAAGAGAGTGAGGGGACAGGACAGGAAAGGGGAAGTGCTGTGTAGGGAGTGTGCTGTCAGATCAAACCCAGCCTCCATCTGACATACGGGATGGGAAGAGGTGGAGGAATCAGCAGTTTTTCACACTTGAAGTTACAAAGAACAACCTCATATTCTACCCCTGCAACACCACTGTTCCCGTGAAAAGAGGGTGACGAATAGTCTCCCATGCAGCCTAACCAAAGAGGCTCTGGCTATTAAGGGGAACATGTATTTGAGAAGGCCACAGGCCTGAGTCATTTAGCCACTGTAGCTGTGGGAGAGATGGAGGTTGTTGTTTGGTGTAAAATTGAGAAAGTGTCAAGGGCTCTTTAGGGTGTAATTAGCACCAGTGTGAGAGTAATGAGACGTAATGTCTCTGCACAAGGCAGGACCAGCCAGCAAAGCAGGTGGGCAAGATGACCCCTAATATAAGCAGAGAAGGAATAGAAAAAGAAGGAAAATTCCCTACCTGTGACAGCAACTACACGTAAGAGTTGATCAGCTGGGCATGTAAATGGCCTCCCGGCTCATGTGAAGAATCTAACAGCACCTGTTGTAGGTGGGTGGTGAAGTGAACCAAGCAAGCATAGCCAGCCTGTTTTGCAGTGCACAAACCTAACAGAATTAGCTGTTTGACACTGCAAAACAATTTTAACACACAAACTAAGAAAAGCATGGCTCAAGATACAGAGGCAAGTGTATGTTTTTTAAAAAGATTATTAGTAAAGAGCAAAGATAAGTGTTCCAGAGCCCCAACTTCTGTCTTTGAGGAAAAAAGTGACAATGAAAGATCAGATAGTTGAGGAGTAGAATGGGTAAAAATGCAATAGACTTGAGAGACAAGCCCAGCCCCTTCTTTGAATCAAAAAAGAATCCAGTTCTGCATTCTTGCTGAGGAACCACTTGGCATGCAGGGTCATGGCTCTTTTTGACTGTGTGGCACAGGAATGGATGTATTATTGAGTACCTTCTAAGTACCAGAGACTGTATCAGCCACAGAGGAATCAAAAAGACAAGGTCTATCCCCTGCTCCCAGGGAGCTCATAGCATAAGGGGCCAAAGACATGTCATCGCATAATTAAAGTACAAGGTGCCAACTGGCCTACAGAGGTGCTGAAAAGTTGCTTTGAAGCTCAAATGTGACAAGGTGACAGAAGTCATTACTGCAGTAGCTAGTCCCATATTGGCCAAAGTTCTTGGGTGGAGGCTTGAGGCAAACAAAAGTGCCTCAGAAGCCGGTACTGTGAGCGGGAGATTTTGCAAGTTGGTGTGGGCTCAGCCTGTGTATCTGGCTGGAGCAGGAGTGAGAGGGTGGATTATAGAGTCCAGGAAAAGGGCCACCGAGCAGGAAAGGACCCAGCAGACTTAAAAGAGGCTGTCTTGTGGGACAAAGGGCCAGTGGCATTCCTGGTGGTAGAGTGACATCAAAACAGTTCAGGAACATTAATGCCTGCTGTTCTAAGCGTGTCAGGACTGTCCTCATATGACTGTGAGTCTGGGGGGAAACAGTGAGTAGTGTTGAACTTCAAAAAAGGGCTGAGCTCATGGATATATCTTCATGGTATTGATCTGTTCCATGGTACACATTGGGAATAGATACAGAAACAGAAGTACAGACTTAGGCCAGATGCAGAAAGCTCCCAGTTAAGCTTGAGCACAGAGCGAGGAGGAAGCTGCTTGCTGTGGACTTACAGACCAGCCGTGCTTCCCTGAGGACTCTTGGATACAAAGTGAGATGCTGTCTTGCCCCGGGTCTCCCAGATGCTGACCAGGAGGCAAGGAATGAGGGCAGTTCAGTCATGTGGGTGATGTAAGATGCAACAGGAAGATGAAATAGACAAGAGGATGCCAGGAATGAAAACTGAGCTGTTAAATCAACTCCCTCACTGAGCGATTGCTGATCCTGCAGGGCAACCTAGGATTACAGGCTAGGACACATACGTGGAAGGTGAGGAGGTGAGGGAGCTAGAGGATTTATGCCCCACACAGAGGCCTCCTGGGACGCCTTCTGTCCACTAGGTGCATGGCCACACTGGCCTGCACAGTTCTGTCAGCAGTCCTCAGGTGCCGAGGTACAGACGCTAGTAGTGGGAAGCAGCTGGAGCACCCTGATGGGAAGAAGCCATGCAGCTGGGCTCACCAGGATCTGCTGCTGAGCACCTCACTTTCTAGGCTCCTTGAAGTTGCAGGCTGGCCTCAGAGAAGCTCACTGGGGTTCTAGAGCTTGAACTAGGGGCACACACACCCCACAGTCTACAGGGGTGGGGCGAGTGTGTAAACAGGTGAGGAGATCCAGGTGTGGGACAAGTGAGAACAGTGGAGGCTAGAAGAATGGAGAGCTCTGGCCTCACCCAGAAGAGCAGCCAGCCCACAGGAGCACTTAGGGGTTGCAGGTGAGCATCAGAGAAAGTGCTGACACACTCTTTCCGTTAAAACCAGAAATCCAAATTTTTATGTGAGATCTCATGACTTTGGTAATTAGCTAAAGTATTTTCTGAAAATTGTATGAGTCAAACAAAGATATCTACTAATAAACTCAGCTTGAAAACTGCCAACTTGCGACCTGCAACCTTGCTGTTTCACATGTGCTAGTCTCATTGTCTTGCATGCCTATGTGTTACGTAGGTCTGCACTTTTTCTTTCTTTCTTTCTTTTCTTTTCTTTTCTTTTCTTTCTTTCTTTTCTTTTTTTTTTTTTTTTTTTTGAGACAGGGTCTCACTCTGTAGTCAAGACTGCTCCTGAATTCACCATGTGCCCAAGCTGGCCTTGAACACATTGCAACCCCTCAGCCTTGTAAGCACTAGGATTACAGGCATGTGCCACCACACCTGGCTTATGTGGTGCTGAGGAATTGAACCCAGGCCCTTGCACATGTTAGGCAAGCACTCTAACCTCCGAGCTATACCCCAGCCCCCCAATCTTCATTTCCGGTAGAACTTTCTGCCTGCAGTTTCGTTGCATCTCAAGTCCTCTTGGCAGCAGATAAACTAGACTAGTCGACTGGAGTTCAGGAGCTTTGGGTGTGAGGAGGAGGATGGGAGAGAGAGAAGTGGAGGTCAATCCAATGGAATAGCCACAGGATTTTTGAAGTCTGTTATGTT
This sequence comes from Ctenodactylus gundi, assembly GCA_004027205.1. Taxonomy (NCBI): domain Eukaryota; kingdom Metazoa; phylum Chordata; class Mammalia; order Rodentia; family Ctenodactylidae; genus Ctenodactylus; species Ctenodactylus gundi. The sequence continues at coordinate 52,931 of PVKB01000399.1, forward strand.
TTAAACACTATTTGTAGCCACAATATTTGTATTTTGCAGTGATTGAAGGAAGCAACTAAGCTGGAGTTGGAGTGTAGAATAACTAGAAGTAAAATAGGTATCTGGTGTGGAAGGGAAGGAAAGTGTGGTTGCAGGCAGATGTGGGATTGGATTTTTAGCTCTTTTTTTTTTTTTTTTGATGATCATTGTGATCATGAGCTTATGATCGTCTTTCTGTACCTCAATTTCTTTCTCTCTAAAATAGGATTTTGCAAAGGAATGAACAAGACCTATATCAGTTTGCCTGTATATAGTACACATCCATCGTAGTGGGTAGCTGTCTTCCTACAACACACGTTTAAATTATTTATTTACTGAGAAAGTATGCAACTTGTATGTAAAGGATGCAAAGTGGCTTGCAACCTACAATGGCTAGACTTACACACTTTTAACTTTACAATAGCGTGAAAGTAATAGGCATTCAATAGCAAATGTTCTTTTCTAGAAATTGTGTTGAACTTTATATTTTCCTGGGCTAGAAATATGTGGTGTGATACTCTTTCATGATGGCAGCAGCAGCAGTGACATAGGAAGAGACAAGAAATAGAGGGAAGAGGCAAGGGAAATTGGAAGGTGATATTCTGTGCTGAGACTGCTGCTAGAAAAAGCCAAGTTAGGAAAAGGGACAGACAGGATTCAGCAGGAGAGCAGCACCTCCACGTCTAGCTGTCAGCACAGTTCCAAGCTCCTTACTGCTCAGACTGTTGCAGGTCCCTAAATTTGCTGAGGAGTCACGGTATCATCTTCCACTTTTGAGAGCCTGAGGTGGTAAAATGGGCCTCGTGTATTTTTATTTTCTCCCGGAATGGGACCTAATATGGGAGGTATAGCAATATTAAAAGGGAAGGTCATTTTTGTCGTTTCTGAGAAGTGCTTTGAGTTTAAGTTGGGCCTCCATGTAAGACTTTGGATGCAGAAAATCACTGGTTAGCTTTACAGCTTTCAGTAACCTTTTTGTTTGTTTGTTTGTTTGTTTGTTTGATAAATGGCATCAAAGGTTTCTAAGTTACTTCTTGTCTCCATCTACCTTTCTCACTGAAAGGACATTTCCTTTCTCTCTGGAGTTTTACTTTCCAGGCCAACAGCTCAAGATGGCGCCAGGTCATAAAATAGATTACTTTCTGTGGTGGATAGAGAAGGAAGGATGTACCATACTTAACATATTTATGAGTCTTTTTATTTGAGAAAATGCTCAGCTTGGCCTCAGGCAGAAGGTTCTGCATGGGCGCCCCCACATGTGAACAAGGCCAGGTGTATCAGCAGAGCTGAGAAATCAAGCATTGTGTGTCAGAGCAGTGTTTAAAGTACCCATCCTTCAGAGTAAAAACAGACTACAAACAGCCTTCTTGTGTTCTGCAGAGCTCCCATCACCTCAGTGGCTGATTTCCATTGTGTTCTGCTTTCCCTGTGTCTCTTGTCAAGTTAATAGTAGCCTCCAGGAAAATAGAGCCCTTAGATGTTTATAGGCATCTTGGCCCAGCCATTAAAATGATGAATGGACTTGTTGCTTGCCATCGTAAGAGATCCCGGAGGGTGTATATTGATACTCAGAAAATAATAAGTCTTTTCCTCCTCTTCCCTGTCTTTAATCCTGTGCCCCCAAGCCCTTTGGTGACTTTACCTTGAACTTCCTGCATAAAGCCAGGGGGGAAAAAAAAACCATCACCTGCCTCTCGGCCTAGATAAGGCTCTAGCACAGCAGCAAGTGCTTTCTCTTGCATCATTAGCCTATTGATCTGTCAAAGGTACATCTCACGTTAGCTAGAGCCCCTTTAGTGTTTGAGTTGCTTATTTAAGTCCAGACTGTCAACTATTAGAAGATAAGAGGTGGTGTCCTGGAGTAGGTATCTTGAGTCCAGGTTTGTCGTTCCTCTTGACTATCCACCTGGATTTTGCCAGCGGCCTTTGCCTTATGTGTTTTCTGGTTCAGTGGTCAGAGAGATTCTAGCCCAGACTAAAAGCGCCCAAGAGAAAGCGTGAGTCCTTCCTGGGGCGGTCAGCAGTGAGGAAGTGGTGGGGAACCCCAGATGTCCATTTCAAATCGCAGAGTACCCTCAGTGTTCTGTGGCAGGGCTCAGTTTTCATGTATATGAAAAGCCTCACTTGTGTATTCACTGCATTTGAAATGAAGGCTGCGGTTCACTTTAGAAATGTCAACAGAGCTGTAGCTGTGACAAGGATCAGTTAAGAAAGTTTCCCAGAGCTGCACAACTTGGAAGTCTGTGAGGGGAATTTAGAAAGCATATGTTAAACCACTGGATTTTTTCCCTCGCTAACTAACTGCAAAACAGCAATTTAATAATTTCCTCTTCTAGAGAGAAAGGGGGAGTCCTGGCTTTTAAATCTTTTGCATGAAGCATCTCATTAAAAAAAAAAAGTTAATGAAAATAAACTCATAGCTTAGAGCAAACTTAAAAACCTTGGATGTCTTAGGCTAACTTTCCCTGGAGCAGCTGCTGCTGAGGATTCAGATGCAAGTGGTTTCTCAGGCCAGCATGCAGGGAGAAGGGGAAGCAGGACAGGGCGGGGTATATCCCTCAGTATATCCCTCAGAGCATGGCCTCAGCTTGGTCTTGTTGATTAGCTTGATCGACACTGTTCCATCTCAAGGCCAGGAAGCTAGGCTTTCTTTCTACCACACTCAACAGTCATTGGTTATTGAAGAATAAATGTCCATGGTACTTCCCACCCCCAGGAAGACCATCCTGCCTCCCTGTGCACATTCCCCCTGGGGTGATGGTGCCCTAAAAGGTCTCCAAGCAGATATGAGCCAAACACTGAAATTATTTGCTAGTAGACTTCCCATCAAATCGTTTCCTTCATATTCTAAAAGGATGCACACAAGCATATTGGCAAAGGCCTGGGAGGTTGTGAGGTGTTGGTATGAATCCTGCACGCAGAGTATTTCTGCCAGCATCTGATTCAGGAACTTGGCTGTAGATGCCAATGGATTTTCACAGAGAATGTCAGGGCACAGCTTCTGTTCATTAAATCCAGGTTGCCAGAGCCATCATTTCATTTCTTTCAAGAAAGACATACAGAGAGCCTGAGGTTTCCACAGCTCCCGTGCTCAGTGACGGCTACTGGCATTGTTCTTGTTCTGCATTTGATTGTAACTAGTCATTCTGTTGCACTCGCTGAAGCAGGTGAGTTTTTAACGTCACTTAGGACTATGTTTGGCAGGACATTCAACAAAAAATAAACATTTGTAGCTGAAGCTTTGGAGAATTCAATTTTTCTCCTGTAAGAGTGGATAGAGAGGTGGGCATTCAGAGATACAGCTCCTCCTGTCTTCCTCTTGGTTTGCCTTCCCATGAGCTTTCATCTTCACTCATATGGTTTTTTGGTTTCTGCTTCCAGTATTGTGACTGCATTTAAAGTAGGAAGAAGGAGAAAGACCGAGGGCAAGAGGTCTGCCCCCTTTATACAAAAACTTTCCTAAAATACCACTTTGTTTTTGTTTGTTTTTGTGAATCTCATTGGCCAGAACCATAGCTGATGGCCACCAATAGCTGCAAAGGAGGCTGGTAGGTGACGTTTCTTAGGTGGACACATTAGCACCCCAAACAGGATTCTGCTTAGTAAGAGGAAAGGAAGAGTCACCTTTGGGAAGTACCAGCAAAATCAATCACAGCAGAGACCTTGGAGAGGTGCTAAGGAAGTGTGCCTCGCTGAGCTGCACTGTAGAATGGAGGCAGAGAGAGAACGACTCACAGGGCAAAGGCAGTTGTTGCCTTATTGTCCTTTTGTCAGCTGCGTTCAGGCTCTGCTTGTCTACAGTTAGGATTCTATTTTTTTCCCCAGTACGAGAGATTGGGGCCCACACACTGAGCTACACTTGCAGCCCTTTTTAGTGATAATTTTGAAACAGAGTCTCATTAAGATGTCCAGGTGGGGTTTGCATTTGTGATCCTTCTGCCTTAGCTACTGTGAGAACTGGGATTACAAGCATGTACCACTATTCCTACCTATGATTTGTTAAAGTTGCCCTCATGAATATCTATTGAAGAGGTGTGACTTGGCCACTGTCCCGTATAGCAGAGCACCTGATTTGAACCAACAGGTACTATGACCCAGGTCTGACCACGAGTACATATCCTTCAGTAGTGCACTAATAAATATGGCCTTAGTTACTTGTTGCTGGGACATATTATCCAACACCCATAACTTAAAGGAGGAAAGGCTTATTTTGGCTCACAATTCAAAGGTCTTGGGCCATTCATGGTTGGCTGGCAATGACAGCATGGCAGAAGGGTCTAGAGAACAGATGCTCAGGGTTCACATGAGGAAGGACCAGGGATGGGGAGAATCCAGACAAGAGTATATCCTTCCAGCCAGCACTCAGTGATCTTCCACACTGCCAGTGATCCACCACACCATCAATAATCTGCCACTTGCAACCAGGCCCCACTTCCTAGCAGCATGTGAAATCCGTAGGTAATGCACAGCATCCAAATATATGAGGCTTTTGGCAGAACATTTTAGATTCAAATCATAACTATAGTAAACTATCACATGAATTTTATCTGCCCACCTTATTAATGTTCATACATGTTACTTCTTATTTTCATGAGATGAAACCTTTCCAGTGATGTCATTGTATTTTGATTTTGGGTCTCAGTACAGGATACACAGTTCCATTTTTAGGGCAGATCATTAAAGAGAAGTCAAGGTCCAGTTCTCCTGTCATAAATCTTTGGTTGATGTCATTTTTGGCTCCCTTTTCACTGATATATCAGTCTCTCTACTTTTTTTAGTTTTTCATCTTCTTTCATAAAATATAGAGCCAAGCCCTGAATTGTGATACACTGAGTCTCCTCTAGAGTTAGTATTGACCTGAGTCTAAACTCAATTATGTCTCCTAATGTGGTAGCCGCAGCGTATCTATATTTATTTTGGATGCATTTCTTCTAGTTTTACTGTTTTTAATGTTATTTGGGAGTTTAATCATAGTATTTATAGCCTTGCTGCTCAAAATATATTTCATGAACCACATCAGGTCACTTGAAAGCTGGTTAAAAATGCCGAACCTCAGGCTCTACCCTAAGCCTGCTGAATCAGAACTTGGATTTTCACATGAGCCTTGGGTATCAGATGCATAGTAAATTTTGAGGAGAGGATCACTGCCAAATTATGGTAGTCAAGCTCTTTTCTTCATGTCATTCAACCTGGTAATCTTACCAAGATAGTGATGAGGACTCTAAACGCACTTGGAACTAAGATATGGCTGGGTGGTGTTATAGGTGTGACTCTGGGAGCAAATAGAGCCAATTACTGGGTAATGTAGGGGGGATAGAAGAGTTTTTTTTTCAGAATTCTTCAAATACCATGTGGTTGCTTTATCTCATGAAATTCTTGCCACAGCCCTGTGACAGGGGTATGTTGGTTTTTCTCATTTCCATTGTGTAGATGAGGAAACAGAGACTCACAGCATTAAGGGAATACAATCATTGCAAGGTCAAGACTCGTAATAGTTAAGACTGAGTTCATACATCAAGTTGGTGGCTGAACTGGCACTGACAGTACCTCTTACCGGGCTTTCAGAATTTTATCCATTGAAAAAAAAATGACTCAAATGTTTTGTCAAGAATCTGGTTGGCTTCCCATGGAAATCAGCTTCTGCTTCCTTATCTGGAAGTTAGGCTGCTTCCTCCTAGCATTAATTTTTTAAAAATGATAGCATCTCAGGAGAATCACCATGAAGGAAAGGAAGCAATGTGGACATGATCTTTTTGGTAGAGGGCAAGAAACAAACTGCTGGTGTGTACACTAGGAGAAATAACAACAGTGAAATAGAACAAAAACAAAACACACACATGCACACGAACCACCAACAACAAGAAAATAGAAACCAGGAGAGATCCTAAGGGCTCCATAGGGAAGTTTCAAGACTAGCATAGGGTAACCAGGAAGGTCCTGTCCTGGAGATGAAAAAGTTGCTCAGGGGTTATCATGGCCTAAGATTGAAATAAGTAGTTTATCTGTTACAACCAAAGAAAAGAATAAAAGATTCCTTAGGGCAAAACCTGAAAGTAAGTTGTGCTGAAGGCTAGCAGTGTTACTAACAGGTAATGTATGAAACAAATAGGACCTCCACGAGCTAATTTTAGTGGTCATTGCTCACCTTTCGTCTTTCTGGACCCGTTAGCAGCCCTCAGCACAGTGTTCTCCTCCCCCTACTCCCTACATCCTCCTTTCTTTTATATTTTTTGTCTTTAATTGCATTTTAAAAATTAAGCCATAGTTTAATTTACATAAGAAAAGTGCACACATCTCAAGTGTACAGATCAGTCGCCCACATCAAGAAATAAACCATTCCCATGGAACAGGACAGCACAGGACATTCTCTTATGCTTTTTTTCCCCCCAGATTGCTCTTCCCTCCCAGAGGGATAATTCCAACTTTCATCAGCATAGTTTTCCTCTGTTAATTTTATATAAAACATAATGTCCCAAAAGTATATTCATTTTTCTTACCTATGGTGACTTTTGGAACACCCCGTAATGTGAATTTAACACTTGCATAATTTTTCTCAGAGAATTAGTTTTACTACATATATTATGGTATATTAATGCTGAGTAAACAGATTTTTATGTTTTACATTTTAAAAGATATTTTATATGTATAGTGACCTCTGGGTACCCTGTGCAAGGGCTTATCAAAAAATAGGGTATGTGTCTAAATAAAAGAAATTTATTTCAGTAAAAAATACATTGCCATAAATCTCCCTCAAAATACTCCCATTGCTTTGAGCACACTTATTCTGTCATTCTTTTTACTTTCTGCAGCAGCCCTGGAATTCCTCTTTTCTCAGTGTCACAAAAAGGCAGGCTCATAAAAACATGGCATGTCCTCATTCACCTTCTGCACAGGAGCTAACACAGGATGTGTGACTTTTAGTTCTTCTTCAAAGTCAAAATCACCATGAAAAATAAATATTTTGATAATTCAGGACATCAAGGCAGTCACATCAGTGCACCTAAAAACCCAAATGACGAAATCTTGTTATGTGAACTTAAGTGCTAGGGAGCTAAAGGTAGTGGAATACAGAAGTGAGAGGGAGAAGAGAAGGCAGCTGGAGTGGGACAGGTTGTCAAGCTAGATGTTACTGTGGGGAATTGGATTCTTTGGATTCTGGGAACTCAGAATCTGTAGTCCAAGTGTCTCAGAATTCTTCTACCTTAGGGTTGAGGGGACCTGGGTTCTTAACACCAACTCATATCAGTTGTTGGCTGAGACCAGCTCCTGGGAGTGTCAGCAAGCACACAGGTGGGATGATGTTGAGGCACAGTGGCATCTTATCAGATATGCTTCGGGTCTGGTGATGAGATCCCTCCTTCCCCCTTCAGTACTAAAGATTGAACCTAGAGCTTTCACACTGATTCTTTTTTATAGGAGATGTTTTGTGCTTGAAAAGGAATGGTCCCTTCTGTTAGTATTGTGCCTCATAGCCAATCTCTCCATTTTGGAACAACTGCTATTTTACACGTAGTCTCACAGTGCTTGTATAACTCACAAATTAATAGCATGAGTTTAATAGGTTTATATTGAGCCGTATGAAATTGATAATATTGCAGGTCAGAGAGAGCCAAATGTTGGCAATTTTGTGTTGTTCAAATTAATAGATTTTCTGATTTAACTTTGAATGTAAGCCAAATCAATTGAATTTTTTTCCTAAGTCTTAGACACTGTTAAATGTTTCCAATTCCTTAAAAAAGCAAACCTCTGATTCACTGATCAGTAAGCTAATATTAAAAGCCAATTGTATCAATGTTCATATTAGTGAACTTTCTGTCCTTTTTCTTTTCTTCCTTCCCTTTCCTCCCTCCTTTCCTCTCTTCCTTTTTTTCCTTATTTCCTATATTGGGTGTTAAATCCAGGGTTTTTGCACAGAGGTAATCTCTAACACTTAAATTTTTGTTTTTAATTTTGAGAGAGGGTTCTGCTGATTCTTTAGCTTACCCAGGTGGAACTCAAGCTTGGAATCTTTCTGCCTCAGCTTCTCAGAGTGCTAGAATCTAGGCATGTGTCACCATGTCTGATTTAAATTTATTTAACTCTACTATGATTCTCATTTTGACTATGTTTCTGATTTCTTTCTGGAGCTATTCCAGTACTGACTCTTCCAGAGTGAGGAAGTGAGGGTTACCTTTTGTTAGGAGTAAACTGAAGTCCAGACCAGGGCTGCAGGTGGGAGATCTGGCCACGGAGTTCATCACCCAGTTGGTTGATGTACCCAATAACGTGGGTGTTTCCCTTGATCTCTTGCAGTCTCTTTTTGCCGTTGTTGCCCCTCCACCTTGCACACACACCCCATTTTGGCTTTCTTCTCTTTCAATACTGTATGTGTGACTCTTCTTTGGAAGCCTGATCTCAGTTCACTGGCGCTGCTTTGCCTGTAGTCATGAGCAGCCACAGGTGCCCAGATGTGAGCAGCTCTTGGGGTCTAGTGAGAAGAGGGTGAAGTCCAGTGTCCCTGGTCAGGCCAGCTCTGAGAAGTGGCTGTCTTTGCCTGAGATCTCCACATTACTTGGCATCTTCCCTGTGCTGCATCCCCTACTCTTTTAGCATCCTTCCTCAGGAGCACATTTTTGTACATCTTTTGCTCATAAATCCTCATCTTAGGATCTCCTTCTGGGCACACAGAGCTAAAACTTGTCCCCCTTTTTTATAAGTAGCTTTGATTCATTACAATGAAAACTTCTCAGATTACTTTTATGGCCAGTCACATATGTTTGATTTCTTGTGATTATAAATTTTCCCTAAATGATCATACTTATCTTACAAACCAATATATTCTTGGAGATTATTCAAATGTTGTTGGAGATTATTCAGAATGAGTCTCAATCTAATCCTGTTAAATCTAAAGTTCCTAATTAATTATAGCTTTAATTTTTATGAATTATTAGTACTTAATACATTAAGCTGTTAACATAGCTTCTATTTTGACCTCTTAATAAGAGCAGTTATAGTTTAAATGTTCCACCCATACTTGGCCATTGTACATCATTCCTTTTTTATGTTGCTGAGTTCAGTTTATTAATATTTTATTTAGTGTATTTGTAGTCATAAACACAATTGGACTTGTTTGCTTTCTAATGGTCTTTGTCAGGTTTTGGTGCTCGGCTTTTATTAGTGCTTGCAAAAGTAAGCAGAAAGCTTACATTCTTGCATTGTACTCCAAACACTTGTGGCTGGCATAGCTGCCACAGCCTTATCAAGCACTACTTTGCATGCCAGATGCGGTGCACAGCTCTTAATTTTTATTCATGTGTTTACTCCTCAGGCCAACTTAATGCAGAATGTCCCAGTCTGATGTCAGTCTTCCTGATGAGGAAACCAAGACTTAGCAAGGTTAGGGAAGGCCCAGCTGAGATTCAGGAACACACAGGCCCTGACCCATTTTTTGACCCAGTGGGCTCTGGTGCACCTTTTTTTGCATAAAGGGGTTATTTACATGTCTGCTGGGGCATGCTGACTGTCTGCAAGGCTTTGTGACGGTTACACTCCAGAGTGCCAGGTGCCTCATGAATTAGATCTTTCTCATTCCATCATCCCCCTTTTGTGTGAGTGTGTGTGCAGGGGGTGGTAGGCAAGGAAGCATTGATGAATTTTCTGGGGCAGCTGTGACTTGTCTGAACAAGGCTCTCTTCAGTCCCCCAAGGATATTGGCATGCAGAACCAGCCCCTTACAAAGCATCCCCTGGAGTGAGCTGTCCTTTGGTGCCTATGTGTCTCCCCATTGCATCCTGGGAAGTTGGAGGCAGCCTTGACTTTGGGATTTCCTCCGTGGAATTAGTTCATCCCCGGGTGAACTCAAAGGGATGATCACATATGAGAGCTTTGCCTGCCAGTGGGGCAGGGAAGGTGGAAATGGCATGGTCCATCCTGTTTTTCTATCTGCCTGTTGAATACAGGACAGTTGGGAGAGTAATAAGAGATAGAGTCAGGTACAGTGTGGGTCAGATGTCCTGTACTGTCTTGGATTCACCCACCATTATCCCAAATCAGGTCCAAATGTTACTGGGAAAAATCCAAGTCTCCTAACTTAGAGCGTGAGTGAATTGTTAGATCCTGATGGCTTTATGCAGTTGGCACAATGGATGTGAAGCTCTTAAAGACACCAAGATTACACCAAAAGTATGGATTATATCCTGTAACAGCTGGAATCCTATGACATGTTCTAATTTTCTGGTATGTAGTGTACAATGAGGTGATGTTGTGTTATAGAGACATCATGATTTTCATGTGCTAAAAGCTTTTTTTTCCATTCTAAATCAAAGCAATTTCTATCAATAAGAGACTGAATGAGTCACATAAAGTCAGTTGTTTGCATGGTTCAGTAATAGACACTGAGATAAGTTACCTAGATCTTGAGATATAAGCTAGTTAATCCTCCTCCCCTAAGTACTGAACACACATGTGGGAAAGTACATGCTTAGAAAAGCCATAGTGCTACCTGGCTTGACTATCACTGGGATCACAGAGCTGTTCACTCATTCATTCAGCAAGCAGGAATTGTGGGTTAAACATGCATTAGGCACACAAGATACATGAGCAAAACTTACACCCATCAGGAAAATAAACCTAAGGAACTCCTCCTTAAGTTAATTGTGACTTTGGTAATAAGATGAACACACCTGAGCGCCTATGAAAGTGTCCCTTTGTAGATGTGTCTGTGTATTGTGGGAGATGTTCAGGAAGACAGAATGTAAGATGGGAAGATACTGGGCCTAGAAGGACATAGCCCTCTGTGTTAAAGGATTTAAAAGTGCTGAGAGGAGACACATGAGATCAGGCTGAAGAATCAGGCAGAGGCCAGGTGGCACAGGCCTTATTAGGTCCCCAGTAAGATGTTCATACATAAATGGGGAAGAGTGTGGTGGGTGGGTGCGGGCTTGTGTTTGTGTGTGTGCACGCCTGTGATTTCAACTTTTTTTTTTGCTTGCATGTTTCAGCCTACAGTATGTTTATAATGTACCATCATAATGTTTATGGACTTGCATATTATATATATAAAAAAAAAAACTCTAGTCCAAAAATTAACTCTGGAAGAAAAAAAGATGAAAAAAGAAGAAAAAAGCCTTTAAAAAATCTAAAACTGTCCTACATGAAAATAGAGGCTGTTTAACTAAGACCAGAATTGTCATCAAAAAAAGCTATTTACCCATTTTATCCCTCCGCGTGGTAAGAGGACAGAGGATAGCAGGTCAGACTGCGGAAGGCCTGAAAGGTTGCATTTAACAGATGGCACAGCCCTTGATAAAGGAAGTAGGCTGCTGAAATTGCAAAGCCAAAGCCGTATCAAGTCTTTGGACTTTATTTTAGAAAACAAAGGTGGATTCAGAATAGTTCCTTCTTTCTTTAGCCTGTCTGAATGCACTGCTTGGTGCAGGAGAGCACAGGACTCCCCCAGCTCAGGGTTACGATGTGTGTCCCCATGTGCAGTCCATGAAGTGCTCTACCCACTCGCGGTATTGGTTTTCTAGCCAGTTTCCAGTATGCAGTGTTAGTTTTGGCTCTAGGAAATGGAGTTTCTTTTCTTTGGCTGGAAGCATATAGCAACCATTTTATTTTATATGTGCCTTATGAATTAACTGAGCAGAGGGAGGAAAGAGTATGCATATTGAGCATTTGGGCTTTCGTAAAAGCCATGATTCACTCAGATTCCCTAGACTTCCTCTGGTCCAGCCTCCATAAACTCTCAATTGCTGCTCAGTCCTCCCATCTGTTCATCTGGAAGGACCGCTCTAGCAACCAGCCCCCACATGGCACCTTCCTTCTCCAAAGTCATCCATTCATTATCTGCCTCATGGGGACTTCAGGACAGGGTAGGGGGAATGGAAAGCCAAAGTGATGGCACAGCGGTTTCCCTGGGATGGGCATGCTGTCTGGGAACAAAAAGGAGATAGAGGAGTAGCTGGGCCTGGTGGCCCTAGCCCATAGTCCCTGCACTCTGGGAAGCTGAGGCAGGAGGGTCATATGTTTGAATCCAGCCTGGACAGGTAAGTGACTAAGTGAGACCCTGCTTCAAAATAAAAAGTAAAAATGGACTGGGGATGTAACTCAGTGTGGAGACCTAGGTTTGATCCCAGGTGGGGGTGGTAGAGAGATACAGTGACGGATAGAAACTAGAGAGGTTTGACTCTTGTACAGTGAGAACTCAGGCAAGTTTCTTTCTTACATTCTGACTTTCTCCTGTCCTTTACACACATCCCAGGCCACTCTAAGATTCTTTATCCATGAGAATCTTCCCTGTTGGCCCCTCAAGCCCTCCAGTGCCTCTCCCAATCTGCTCCATCAGAATGCTTTCCTCTGCCTCTCAGTTGAAGAGTCTTCCCCAAGTGCTGTTTTCAGACCCTTCCTTTTTCTAAGATTTATTGACTCGAGGCCAACTAGTGCCTGCCATGTATAACCCTGAAATAAAGGCATAGGTCTGGGTGATTTGTTTGAAGAGTAGTGCCAGGAAGAAGGGAAGAGAAGCCAGCATGAGGGTACTGCTATTGGTGCTAAGACCTTTAAGATGTACATAGAAAGTCACCCAAAAGCATTTGCCTGAAGGGCAAGAGACTGGAGCATTCACTCACCAGCTTCATTCCCAGTTAGTTGAAGACTCCTTCCCAAGGAAAAATTGGTCCTGCCCTGGGCCAGGGCACAGGTGCATGTTCCCCCACATCAGTTCAAGCAATCAGTGCTTTCTGCCGTTTGAGCAAAAGCATCACTCAGCTTCACTGACAGCCGTAACCATTTCACTGGGATTTTCCACAAGCCCCAAAGGAAAACAGTCTACAATAATAGTGCCCCCAACCCAGTTGTCCATGATTTGACCTTCTGTATTTTCAGTTACCCATGCTCAATTGCAGTTGGATAATATTAGATGGAAAGTTCCAGAAATAAAGAATCAGTTTTAAATTTCACATGTCGTTCTGAGTAATGTGATGAAATTTCATGCCATCCCACCTGAGATGAGACTCACCCCTTTGTCCAGCTTATCTACACTGTAATTGCTACCCACCTGCAAGTCCGTAGACTTCTGGGTTATCAAATCACCTGTCACAATATCACAGTGCTTATGTTCAAGTAACCCATATCTTTTTAGTAAGGACCAAGGGTTTGAAACTAGACACTGCTTCCTCCTGATCATTGTTCTTGAAACGGAATTTAAATTTAAAAAATTAAACATGTAAGTGTCTGAAAAGTAAAGACCTTTAAACTATTTTTAAAATTCTGTTCAAGAAATCTAGAGCTTAACAAATGAAGTGATAAAACCCAGACTTCAAAAAAGCTAAGTAAAGTATCAATTTATGTTAATCACCAATTCCTTCTGTTACAAAATGATTCATACAGAAAAAAACTTTTAACTTCTTAACACAATCCAGTGCAATTCAAATAAAAATGTGCTTTAATAATTTACAAATATTTGGTTAAGGATCAGTTTTACCAACAGGCTCTTTTCTGTCCAAGTGGACTCTCTGGGAATGGTTGCACCTTCGGCAGGCAAGGAAAGAAATTTCTTTGAAGGGATTTATGAAACACTTCCTTTGGCTTCATTATATTTGTATTGTTATATTTCCTTTTATTTGCTATACCCTCAAGTACTTTGAAGATTTGGGGACAGTAAATAAAATCAATAACCACATTTCAGCATCCATCTTCTGAGTTGGTGTATTTTTCTGTATTCATTGTGCAGCTCCCAAGGGACATAATGACATTCTGAAATGAGGTGATATCAGGGTTCATTGTGTACATTCCACAGCCCCACCCCCAGGCCATATCTTCCCTTCTCTTTGCTAGGTGGGCAGGTGATCCCTGGACTTAGTAAGAGCTTAGTAAGATCAATGCTACTGTTAAGCTGCTTTCTTACTTCCTCTCTCTTCTCTTGTTTCCTCCTGTGGTATGAATTCATCTTCTCCATGGTGTTTTAACTGAGAAGGAAGGGTTGACCTTAGCATCTTAGCAAGAAGAGTGTACATGGCTAAGGCTGCCTCTGGCATTGGCTCGCAGCACAGGCTGTGCAGGCGCGTGGGTGGCTGACCCATCTTCCTGGCTACCCCTTCCTCAGTGCTTCCTACCATCTGCGTGGGACCTAGAGACCGCATGGTTACACTCGCTCTTCACAGCAATTTTGTACCCATTCATATGACATACCACCCTAACATGTGTTGGCTTAATTCAACAGCCATTTATTAGAGCTTGTGATTCTAGGCATTAGCTGGACAGTTTGTGAGCTCTGGGCCAGACTTGGCTCCTGGGCTGACCTTACTCATGTGCCTGGGTTTAGCTGGCAGACCAGTTGGAAGCTGTTGTCTGGGATGAAGGAGTGAATGACCCCTTTGGGTGTCACCTTCAGCTAGCAAGCCCTGGCTCACTTGGTGTCAGCAGCATTCTAAGAGAATGAGTAGAAGTTTCTTGAGACTTGGCTTGGAACAGGCATTACTACTGCTGCTGCATTCACCTGGTGAGATCACGTCACATACTCTGCTGAAATAGGTGGAAAAATCAAGTCCACCTTTGGTGGAAATAGCTGCAGTGTCAAGCTGTGACGAACCACGGATTTACGGAAGGTCGTGAATGTTAGTGATTTTTACGAAACATCTACCCTGCCTCTGGGAGTGGTCATGACTATCCTAGTGTTTCCCTAATAGGAGTTATTTTGTTCCCCCAAGGGCCATGTTACAATTACCGGAGAAATTTTTAATTGTTACAAACAGGGCATTGTTACTCTCATTTAGTGAGTAGAAGCCAGGGATGCTTCTAAGTGCGTAACCGTATCCAGAAAAACTTCCCATTGAACAAAGAATTGTCCACCTAAAGATATCAGAGGTATCAAGGTTGAGAAACCTTGGGTTTTCTCATGTTAATACATAAAGAAACTAAGGATCTTATAAGCTCCATAAGTAGTAGAGTCTAATTCGGTCCCATCTCCATACCCTTTAGTATTAACCATTCCTCATGTGAGTGTGGACATGTCAGACCACTTTACCGTGCAAGATTAAATTTGTCTACAAAACAGTATGATGTAGAAACTAAGACTAGTCTCTTTTAATCAGACTTCCTGGTTCAAATCCTCCTCGGTTCCTACCGCCTCTTAATACCATCGGACCTTGGGTGAGTTCAGTGCCATCTCTGTTCTGGCCTCCGTGTTCTTACCTGTAAAAAACTGAGCTGATAATAATCTCAAGCTTATAGGTTTGTTGTAAGAATTAAAGTATATGTTCATTTAGGCCCTTAACAGGGAAATAGTAGGCTTGCACTGGCTTGTATGTCAATCTGGCTTCAAGAAGAGATCTTTCTCCCAGAAAAGCAATAACCAGGCCTTGTAACTCATTGGCCAGTATGAAAGCTTGGCACATGGACTGGTCCTACGTCTTAAGTATCCCATGGTAGACCCTGAACCATTGAAGTCTTGTTTGATTTCTTTCAAAACCTCTGCCAGTGCATAAAGATGAGGGACTGAGTGGGTCCAGATAAGAAATCCCTTGCTTTGGATATGGAAATGTGACTGAGTGGAAAGGAGGAGGCCAGTGGCAGCATCTGGGGCAAAGATGGCTCCTCCTCCAGTTGGTTAGCAGACAGGGGGTCTGATCAGAGTTCACTGCAGTTGGACTAGGCGAATATTCTCCTCACCTACAAACCTAACCTTTTAGAATATGCTGGGGATATTTTTGTATTGTGAGTGTCTTAGTCTGTTGTCTGTCACTGTGCAGAATACATGAGATAGGTAATTTATAAAGAAAGAGGTTCCTTTTGACTCGTATTTCTCGAGGCCGAGAAGTCCACAAACAGGGCACTGACCTGGACCTTGGACTGCTTCCCTGCTGGGAGAAAGAAGAGCAGGCATTCACATGCAGGAGAAAAAGGGGGCTGAGCTCACAATGAATAATGTAGTTCTTCCATAAATCCATTGGTAGACTTTTGTTCTGCATCTAAACACCTCCCACTATGCCACTCCTCCTAATGCTGGCACACTGAAGACATAAGCTTCCCATGAATTCTGGTAGGAACAAACTGTAGCAGAGGCATTATCGCCTTCATTCCTCATCCCTAATTTGAGGACCATCTGTGGTAGGAGATGTAGCACATCTTTGTGAGGAGAACGTAGGTTTGGGTCTCTCTTCCACCCCTCGGAGACAGTGTCTTGCTCTATATTCCAGACGGGTCCTAAAGTCACTATATAGCCCAGGCTGGCCTCATACTCATGGCAATCCTCCTGTCTCTGCTTCCCTGGTGCTGGGATTACAGATGTGTACCTCCATGCGCAGTTTATGTGGTCCTGGGGAATTAAACCCAGAGCCTTGCTCTTGCTAGGCAAGCATGTTAACTGCTGAGCTATGCCCCCCTGTAGCCTGAAAACATAAGTTTTGGAAAGTGTTTTGGATTTATTTTCAACCGTATTCACCCCATACTGTGTTCAGAGAGAGGAGGACCTCACCTGCTGTGTGACAGGAATGGTTCAGGCTCAGTCACATGGATCATCCCAGGGGACACACATGGTAACCCTATATTTTATTTTGTGTGGTTGGCAGTACCATCTCCACATTTCAGAGCTAGCATCTCAGCTCAGAATAATTGTGATTTCTCCAAGTCACAGAGGCAGTAAGTGGCAGAGCTGGGATTGGAACCCCTCTTGTCCAATGGGAAAACTTCCCCTTTTGTCATCCTGTCTCATGATTAAGGATAGGACCTGATGTTTGAAATCAGCAAACTGACAATCTTCTCAAGAAATAAGTATCCTCCTCCTTAAAATTAGTGAACAGTAAAAGATAACATAGGAGGTTGAATCCATGAGTGTGATTTGTATGTGAGGGAGTCTCAATCCCAGATGCCCAGATAGACGTCCAGAGGTCTCATCTGGACACTTCATAGAGTCATTGTGGCTTCCTGTAACCTATGAGATCTGAATGTTATAGATTCTGTATTTCAGAGGTGACCACATAGTCTCAAACTAGGCCACTTTGGGGAACTGAAAGGAGACATTACTAATAATTAGCACTAAGATATTAGGCATTAAGTGGAACTATCCCAAGCAAATAGAGTACACAGTCACCTCATTTGTGGCTAAAATACAGAGAAGAAATGGCGACTCTGCAAACTTCTTGAAGAAGGCACTAGAGGCAAAACTTTGGCCTTAGATTCAGGTTAAGTGAACCCCTGTTCTTCCCACCTGGCTCTACTGTCTGACCCTAGGTCTCTGCTTCTTCATCTGGAGAGCGTCTCTAACATGCCCACTATTATATGTTAATTGTCTGTTGTTATTTAACAAATTATCTCAAAACCTAGCAGCTTAATAGACTCTTATTATTCCTCATGATGTGACTGGAGCTACAGGGTTGCTCTGATTCGAGGTCTCTGGTGCAATTGCAGTTAGTTCTACAGCCCCCCATCCTTTTTTTTTCTTTCTTTTTTTTTTGGAAATGGGAGGCAACCTGGGGAAAGGTGACACCTTGATGTTACAGTGATGGCTGGTGGCCTAGAAAGGATTAGCACCCAGCAGGGACAAGAGTCCTAGCAGACTTCCCAGCATCCCCTGCTCTGGGCCAGAAAAGCCACTCAGGTATTCACTGGCTCATCAGGCCAATTCCCAGCATTTCCTGTGACACTGAACACATGAGTCCAGCCTAGGAAGCCATTTCTCTTCCAAGAGAAGAAAGCGTTTCTCAGAACTAGACCAGTGTCACTCATAGTGTGGTCTCCTCACCACCTGCATCCACATCAGCTGGACTGCTTAGAAGAACACATGGCCGCCTTTTATAGAACTGAAACTCTAGGATAAGTCTCAGAAGTCTGCATCTTGATGAGCCTTCAGGTGACTGATGTGCATGAAAGTGTGAGAACCATGGTGCTATGGGGAAGTGATTGCAGAGCCAGGAAAGAAAATCTCTGCCCCAGACTCTCCGAAGTGCCATCACAAACCAGCACCAAGGGTGCAGTCTGTACTCTAAGGTCTGACGGCCAGACCCCAGCTCTGGCTCTTCCATGTTGCTGTGTGACCTTGAGCCTGTTACTTCATGCGGAGTGGACCTCTGACTCATCTGAAAAAGAGGAAATGTACTTATTTTGTATGGTTGATGAGAAACATAAATCGGTTTACCCAGTGAAATGCTCAGAGCAGTACCTTACAGGTAGTCAGGTCCGTGTATGCTATCTCCATCACCTTTATTTTTAGGCAGCACATTTGGTCAAGCGTTTAATTTTGAGAGTGCTTTGAATCACCGAAGCATCTATCAGATTATAACTGTCAGCAAAGAAAAGTAGAAAATTCCTTTTGAGGAATTTTGAGAACAAGGGAGGCAGCCACCATTGTGGCTCCTTAAATCTTCAGCAGCGTTACGTGTGGGAATCACTTTATTTTTCAGGGAGATAATGGAGACTCTGTTTGTTAAGTGGAGGAGCTAAGACTTGAACCACTTTTAGTTTGGGAAAAAAAATCATTGAGCAATCACAAATTGAGTTTCCTCTTTCCCCTGGGAAACTCTGAAAAGAGGAAGAGTGTCTTTAGCCTGCTCTTCAAGGCCTCTTCCCTCATTTCCCTGGAGCCTGATGTGGGCAGTATGGGACCCGTTCTTCCCAAAGTGAACCAAGAAAAAACACTTAGGAATGATGATTAAGTGCATCTATGTTTAAGAGATGCTTAAGTGGATTAAAATCAATATGTAGTCAAGTGAGTCTTTGAAGCTGTCTTAGCTGGCAACCTTAATCCTTCATGGGTGGAATCTTTGTTTTAAAAGATTCTGATGTGCTTAGAACTGGCAGTCTCAAAAAAGCGGCTCTGCCCTGAATGGATGTGAATGCAGAAACCGAGAAGATGAGGGATTTATAAGTCTTAGGAGGCCATCTGCTCAGAGTCTGGCTCCAGGCTGGGTGACCACAGCTGAGGCACAGAGACAGGAGAACAGCTATGCATGAGTGGCTTCTTTCTTTTGTCATAGGCCTAGTTACCTAAAACAAAATCCCAAGACAAGACATCTTGTAAAAGCAATTTACTCAGAAGTATTTCCGGGAGAATGGGAAGGGAAGGAAGCCAAGAGAGAGGATTCTACCAAACATACTCTTCAGGAAGGGGGAGACAGATGGGAAATATTTGTACAATTCAATGGATAGGTCACAGTTAGGCATTCTAATCAGTAACAACAGAACTTAGCTAAGTGTCCTTCCAAATAATAGGAATTGCTGTGTTCCCAGATAAAGAGGGATCCAGCAGGCCAAAGGCTATCCTCAAACAAAAGACACAAAAGAGCATTTGGGAAGCCAGTGTGTATGGCCGCATATGGTAACAAGACCTATGGTAACACTGAGGGAGTCTGCCAGAATGGAGAGCCATTCTGTCCTGGGAGGGAAGATGTGTGGAAGCCGACTAAAGACTAGCATAGAAAGCAAACTACACGAAAAAACTTTCAAAAGGAGAAGAAGGCATGAACAAAACTGTCTATGTGGGAGAAACACAGAAAACAACGTGAAGACATGGAAAATGTTGATCAGTCAGCAGTTATCACTGGGTCAAAACCGGGGAAGTCATAAACCCATCCAATTTTCCTCTGCCCGATATTTGAGGCAGCTTCTAGCCTAATGAGAAGTTCAAAGAAAACATACCAGGTTTATGCAATCTCATGACCAATAGGGAAGCCTTGTTTTCAAATGACCAGGGAAAATCATTAATTTCCTGCAGACAACTCTAGCAAGATTGAATAAAAACCTAGTCATTAAAACAACCAAAAGCAGCAAAGACTGTTTGCATTTGCATGTCATTGTAAACACCTAGGTAAGTATCTGGAAATGTTGAAACCAAATAAAGATAATAATCCTAGAAAACAAAGCCCATCTTTCTATGCTGTCTTTAAAAACAAAGAAGGATGGCCAACTTTACCATTTACTTATATTAGTGAGTTCTCAAGTTGGTGATCCTTTAAAACTATCTTGCATTTGTTCTAATTGTATATTGAGCAGTGAAGTTCGTGACTTTGGACTTTTCTTAGGTGTTTGTCTAGTCTGAGGATTTACAGGCCAGGAAGAACACATTGGTGTGATCCCTCTGTCTTTACCAGAGTTAGAACCCCAAGATTAGACACTGTTTTTTCTCTTTAAACTCTTGAGTTTCAGTGCCTTAACTTTCAATTGATAGTGGCTCTACTAGCTTTTACGGTCAGTGTCCCACAGGCACAGGATACTGATTCCTCCAACGGTTCAAAATCCAGTTATGCTCTAAAGAATCCCATTCCGTAGTGTGGGGACTACAATCTATAAGCCCACCTGAGGATATCAATATAGTCTAACTTTTGAGGGTTCTTAATTTGTTGCACATTACAACAATCAGCGAGTTTCCAGCAGTGGGACCTCTATTGGGATCTTTCTTTACAAAGCTTTCTACAGGGTTGTCATTGTCACTATCATCAACATCATTATCATTTTTCTAGTAATACTGTGCAGATTGTAATGGTGTCCCCTCTGGTAGTGAGAAGTTCATGCCAAGGCATAGGGGTCCAGTGAGAATAGCATACCCTCAGCCAGGTCTTGTGAGCACCACCTGAATGTCTGTGTAGGATATCTCTGGATCCTAGTTGGTTTTGATGCACATTTCCAGCTAAAAATCAGCAAATAGTGTTGGTTATTAACAACCTTTGAGTACTTTGGAGCAAACATAAAGTGTAATGTTAAGATTCATCTGGAATAGCTCATAGACCAGATTAGTGGTTAATGCTAAAATCAGTTATAGAATATTATTTCATCTCAAAAAGAATCCCTGTGCCTCCTGGCTGCCACTTTCAATCCCCTGTATTTTCCCAGCCCAACCGACTTTCTGTCTCTGTAGATTAACTTCCTCTGCATACTTTACATAATAGAATAATTTATGCAAAATGGAATCAGTCCTGTCTGAGTGCTTTCTCTCACTTAGCATACTGTATCTAAGACTCATTCATGTTGTGACGTGCGCCTGTGCTTCATTTCTTCTCATGGCTAGTATTTCATGGTATGACATACTGCATTGCATATATTCATTCATCAGTTGATGGCCCCTTGACTGTTTTCCTCTGTAGTAAAGATGTTGATTGAGGATATGTTGCTCACCAAATGCTGCTGCCTTAAAAGCAGAGGCTCTTTCTCACCTGCATGTGTGTGTGTCTCATCTGTTCTGCATCTGACGTTTTGTAAGTGATCACTGGTTGGATGATGTCTGGGTTCCCTCCAAGGGAAATTTTTTGAGTCTTTTATGGCCCTCAAAGGCTTTTTCTTGATCTTGTACCGACCTTTTGGATCCAGAGAAAACTGCCCCACCATGACTTTTTTGGGTCTCCATGTTCCCTGAAAATGGACTCTAGGGGCCCTGAGGGCTGCTTTTAAAAAGTTTGACTAGATAATAAACAAAATGTTTGATCCTCTGCTTCTCTGTTCAAGGATGTTTTAGATCACTTGGTTCAAAGAGTGCCCTGCTGCCCTTAGAGCAGGCATCAGCAGGAGTGGTTGCCGTGGGGCCTTATTAACAGGGGTTCATGTAGTCATGGTTAAACACCATGCACTCATCCTGGACTCAGGTGCCATGGCCTGTGTTTGCTCTGACTCCAGAATTGTCCATGCCAGGCATTCCGCTGAGACTGTGTAGTCAGAATCTCAACAAACAGCAGGAGCCGAGACATTGTGTGAATGTGGCACATAGAAGAACATATCTTGGCGGCTGATGTCTGCAACTTACAGTGTTCAGATGAGAAGCCTTCCTCATACTCATGTGTATTCATAGCCCCTTGGCATACTTAATGGGGAGATTGGGAGGGTCAGCGGAGAGAAGTTAACAGAGACAGAGAACACACAGAGCAGCAGATATAAACACAGGCTTAGGGAAAGGATGTGCCTACTCATATTCTGGCTCTCTCTTTTGCCAGCTAGGAAACCCTAGGCAAGTGATACAATTTCTCTGCATTCCAATTTCCTCCTTATAAAATAGGAATAAAGAGGAGTGACTGCATAAAGTCCTTAGATAATGGACTGTAAGTAAGCCCTTACTGAGTAGAAGCCACCCAGGTACTCCATGCTATACCATCAGTCCTTCAGTGCAGCAGTTACCCTACTGACAGGTATCAAGACTTAATTTTACAGGTGAAAAAATGAACACTCGTAGAAAGGATGGTAAATGTGTGTGGTGACACATAGGTGCTTACGGGTCTGAGCCAATAATCTAAGTTGGGGTGTTATGGCCAATCTGTACACTTTCTAAGCTATAAGCCCACCTGCCTTTCCTCCCCAGTGGGTATTTCATGGGCCCTGTGCCAAAGGGCCCCTCTGGGAATGGGACTGTTGGGGTAAGGCTTAAGCTAACTCAACAGCAAGCAGTCCCGATAGTGTTTTCTGGAACTAAATTTTTTTTTTTCTGTTAATTCTGGGCCAGGTTAAGGATAGCTTTGCTCCACTCTGACACCTCAGTTGATTAGGGACTGTGGGATAAAGCAATTGCAAAGTTTATCTGAAATTTTTATCAACTAAGTGAGTTGGCATGGGGGCCTCTCCTCCAACTTCACAGGGGTGTATCCTGGTATGTTTGAAGGAAAGAAAGGGTCTTAGAGGAGCACCAAACTGGCAGAAAGACAAGGACACCTGAGAGCTATTTTTAGTTTGACAAACACATGTGGGAACTAGAAAATGGGAATCAAACCTCACATTCCTCCTGATATTAAGAGGTAGCTCAGCATCAGCCTCACAAATTTTCTATTCCCAAAGAGCACTGCTTTGGTAATTAAGTAAGACCCTCCACCAGAATGAAATAGAATGATCGAATGACTGGGAGGAAGGGGGAACCAAGGCCAAAGGGCTGTCCAACTTCATTATCTGATTCTTCCAACCGCCGCATGTTAGAAAGAGGGCTGGAACCTGGCTCTGCTGGCCCAGCTCCCAAGGCTGGGACAGCCAAGGTGTGTGTGTGTCTGGAAAACAGAGGGGCTGTGCCAAGGCAAGCATCGTGCATGCCAGGCAGACCAGCAAGTAAGCTGCTGCTTGCAGTCCCTTCACCAGGATTGTCCACACGCCAAGCCATTCATTTAGTGAATGCAGACTCAGGGACCACAAGCTCAGTACCAAGCACTGGGGATACAAAAGCAAGCATGTACCAAGTGTGTTTTTCGTCATTATTCTTTTAAGATGTTAATTGATGATTTCCTGAGTCTAAGAGTCATGCACATTGGTAAAAACTTTAAATTAAATTACCAATAATCTCTAGGGAGAAACCCTGATAATATTCTATGATATTGGCTGCCTTTGCTAGCCAAGAGAAAAATGAGGCTGGGAAAAAGGCCAATTAGAATGCTCTTTATAATAGGGACCAAGATTTTATTGCTAAAATGTTTTTGTAAGTTTTGATTGGGACTGTGCTAGAAAAGTGAAAATAAAAGATTACAAAAAATTATTTTATTCTGTACTAAATAGCACTCCCAATGTAGTAACTAGAATTGTCAGAGAAGTCTTTGGACCCAAGGCAAAAGCCTATTTATTTTATTAGCATCTTTAAAATAACTGTGCCCAGCCAGGCGTTATGGTCACACCTGTGATTTCACTACTTTCAGAGGCTGAGGCAGGAGGATTGCAAATTTAAGCCCAGCCTAGACTACTTAGTAACTTAACAAGATCCTGTCTCGGAATAAATTTTTTAAATGGGGATATACTTCAATTCGAAGGCCCAGATTTTAATTCTAAATTCTGGGGTACGGGGTGGGGTGGGGTGAGGAACAAGATAACCTATGCCCTGATTTTGGAAACAAAAGGAATTGAGTGCTGATGTGTGAATTTTCTTACTGTATCATATGTTTGTCTCCCATTTTTATTTTTTATTATAATCACAAAATTGTTGTTTTTACGATGGTTTATTCTCCCTCCCCCCACCCCCGGGCTTCTGTTGATCTTTTTTATTTAAATCTTTTGTCTTTTGAAGCATCTTAAAGTGTTACTGTCTAGGTTGATTTTTGTTTCTTCAACAGTTAACTGAGGTAATTCACACATCCAGATTTATCAGTGGCTTTTTGGAAGTTTGACCTGTTTTCCAGCATTCCACTTGTGTAAACCTGCATTGTTTTCAGAAGACTTTGGTTTTACTCTGTGTTGGACTTTCATCATATTAGAACCAGATAATTCGATTCTACATGGCCTGGCTTTCAGGGCCGTTGGGTGGATAGTCAGTTTAATCACTGGTTCTCACTCCCAATCAACTGAGTCTTTCATCAGAAATTTGCGTGAGTGTTAAAGTTTTCTGTGTGAAAGTCAGTTGAAGCAGTGATTGGAACATGGAAGGAACCAGAGTGAAAGAGAAGCTTATTAGTCTCCTTCACCTCTCCCATATTCCTCAGAGAGCAGAGTAGTGAAGCAATAAGCAGCCCTCCACCAAAAATCATCATCCACTACCTTGTTTCCTAAAACAAGGGGAGAGCTAAGTGTAGCTATACCTTCCCAGAATAGGTCTTTCTAAATTGAATTCATTTTAAAGAATGAATTTGTGCTTTAAAATTGAATTTTTTTTTAATGTAAAAGGTTTTCAATTCTGGGTCTTAACTGTGACCATAGGGAGCCTCCCTGGCTACCCAAGTGTGATGTATGTCTCCATAATGACCTTGGGTTCTTTTAAGGTTATGCTTTAGACATAACTTGAAACCAAAAGAATAGAGAAGTATTTTTATGGCTTTGAGATAAAGTGTTCCCCTAGTAGAGAGGAACTTTGTGAATTTTACAACTATAGTTAACACAATTTTTCTTCTTTAGTATGGATTTAAACAAAATTCATAGATGCAAGAGTTTTGTCTTTGTTTCTCGTTCGTCACCTCTACTTACCTGAGAGTGAATGCCCTGTACTTTCCTATAATTCTTAATGCCAGGAGCTTCCCCTATGAAGAGTACTATTCTGAGGTCAGGTTCCCCAGGAACAGTTACTGAGGTGGAGCTGTGTGTACAGCTAATTTATGGGAAAATGACTTTGGAAGGAGAGGCATATAGAAGGCTGGATGGTGCAGAGAAAGGAGCCAAGCTACTATGTGGTCTCCTTGGGCATCTGCTTCAGCTCACTCCTGTGGGAAGTCCAGAGCATGAACTACATGGCAGAACTGGTCCTGCCTTGACACAAAAGATACCCATTTCAATCATACTTGCTTGGGAAGGTGCTGTAACTCCCCAGGCAAAATGATTCCTACATGGCGTCGCTGAAGTTGTCTTGGAAAGAGCTCTTGGCAAGTGCAGCATCTTCTATACTGAGGTATGCCACAGCCTGCCCTCTGCTGTGTCTTTCTGTCTCCTTGAAGATCAGGCTGTGATCATAGAGAGGAGTATAGGATTCGGGAACTTTAGTCAAAGCATCTTCAGTGGCCACTGGGAGGTGCTGACCACAGGAAAAGGGTAATTCATGGGATCTCTTGTAGAATTATACCAGGGCACAGGAAGGGTGAACTATATGGTCACTTCTCTTGATCCTACACATAGGACTATTAATGCCTTACATACATGTCACCTCAGTGTTGAAGGTGGGATATAATGGAATGCTCACGTTGATGCTCAGAGTCCATTCTGAATCCTGGGTCATTTCCTTATCATGTGTGAGAACTTACTACCATGAATGTTTAGGATCAGCGTAGATTAAGAAACCCCTAGAGTTTTGACAATGAGAACAACTTAAACAGCTGTATGGAAAAGGTGCTAGGTAAATAGTGTTTGTGGAAGAGTAATGTGTGTGTGCACTTGGTCAGCAGTGGGGTTTGACACAGGAAAGCGTGGAACTTCAGTGCCCTGGTTTTAAGCTCAGGGTAGGTAACTCAACAAGTATTAGTTCTGTTCTGTTCTGTTCCCTTTCCTTCTCCATAGTCCGCAGGTTTCCTGTCTCCCTTTGGAGGTATTGATTTGGCTTCAGTGACTCAGAGAGGCCGTATGGGTTATAAGATCCTCCTTGCTGCCTGTGGCCTCTTTCCAGATTCTCTCAGCTACATTGTGCAGAGTCCAGGCCAGTTGAGCTTTAGTGGGAGCCTCTCCTTACTCAAGCACCTAATCCCACCCAGGGAGACCAGCAGGTCGGCAGCTAGCCTTACCGCTTCAGGTTTCAGAAAGAAACCCTCTTTTCCTGGCATGGTTTTCTTAGAATTTGTCTTTCTCAGATTAGCAAGATCTTGCAAGGTAGGATTAGGAAGTGGGCTTGGGAGAAAGGGACCAGAAAGACAAATGGCTTGCCTTTCAAGAAGACGCTTAGGACGCTTATAGCTCACCTCATTCCCAGCCCAGTGTACTGTCCAGTCTGAACCCAAAGCATTAGATCAAAGTGAACAATGGTTTGTCCTCTATACTCATCTTCTCTGGAAATCATAGGAAAGCAGGCAGCCAGAGGAGGCCTGGGGGCTTCCCTTGGTCTTCTCAACTCCCCACAGCCCCAGTGATTGCTGTCTGGCAACTGCTCTGAAAGATGCAGTTGCCTCACTGGGGCCACTCCCACACATCGTCTTCCCCGCAGCCTGACCATCTGTGGGTGCTTTCTCTTTTGCAGGAGGAGATGGGCATTTCCTGTGAGCTGTTGGAATCTGACTTCCTCAAGTGCAGTGTGGGATTTCCTTTCATGAGGTCGAAGTCGAAGGTAAGGGGCAGAGTTGGGGCACTTCCTTAGCCACTAACCAGACCTCTCGCCAGCCGCTGACTCTGCAGATGGCTTCCTCTGTAACCCTGCAATAGCTGCAGTGGCCACTGAAGCCCTACGTACTCCTATTGCTGATGGTCTACTCCACGTGGTCTGCTTACATGGTTTTTCTCTTTGATGTACACAGTGTTCCCTGTGATGCTTAATCTTGATTGTCAGTTTGGCTTCAGAGATGCCTACAGATTAACAAAGCACACTTTTGGGTGCATCTGGGTGGGTTGACCTTGGATATGACCTTGGGACCCTTCCCCTTTGGCTCTTCCTGTGCTCTCTGCTTAACGGCTGCCATAAATTGAGCAGTTTTCTACCATAACACCCTTTCCCACATTGTTACTGCTTTGGAGCCAGCTGGCCATGAACTGAAACCTGTGAAACTGTGCACCAAAATGAAGTTTTTTCTCCTTTATTTTTCTCAAGTATTTTGTCAAAGTAACAGAAACGCTGACTAATACACTCCTCTAGATATGGAAGACTTCTTTGCACTTTGGCAAGCAGCATGTGACTGGCTTCTTAAGATGTTTTCTTTTGGGTCATTCCTCAACACAGCACAGGAGAAGATGTAGTCTGGTCAACTGACCCACAACCCTGAGACAGAGTCAGGGTTGTGGGTCAGGTCTCCCCTGGGCACTGAGAATTTTTTGGAGATCTTTGAAAAATTTTAGACATAAATAATTGTTCCACTTTATTTTTTTGAAAAGTAAAAAGAATTACAATCACTATAAAAGGACACAAACGATAATGTTGTATGACATGTCCGTATATTCTGAAGCATTTGGTTAGGATATGGGTATAAGGAGACAAAAAAATATGGACAAAGATTGATTTGTGGAGACAAAACTAGAATTCAAAAGCCTAGGTCTGCCTTTTGAAATGAAAGTTACTTTCCACTATTTCAAAGAAAATTTAATAATCCTTTGTCTACTTTTTTCCCCTTTAAAAAAAAAAAACTGAAAACATCGTCTCCTCTCTGGACTGGTTCATAGAATCACATCGTTTTGATTTCTAAGAGGCATTTTGATCTAATACTTAGTAGCTGTTTGTAAATCATTGGTAAGAATGTTCTAGAGGGATAGTAGATTTTCTCTTTTCTTAGTAAATCCCTCAAATCTATTAGCCCATTGACTGAATATACCTTCTCTACACCACAGTGACTGTTACATTTATGATGCCTCAGGCTATCTCTGGCTCAGTTCCTCATTTACCCTGGGAGGAAAGGGAACTGTGAGAAGTAGCTACCTTTAGGGAACAGCATAGACCTAGGAGAGGATAGCCATGTCCCATTAGACTGCAGGTGGGGTGAAGGATGGAGACCCTGCACCATGGACAGCTGTGCCTATAGGAAAGCATGCAGCATCTCTACACACATTTAGGTGAAATATTTTGAGTAATAGAAAGTTAACTTAATTGAAAAACTTTAACAATTGATGTTTTGTTGTAAAATCTACCTGATATCCTAAATCAAGTTTGTATATTACCATCTTTGATGGAATGTTACATTTTACTGACAGTTTTTGACCATGAAAATAGTTGTAGAACCAACAGAAGTATGAATATCAGAATATGTTTTTTTTTAAGCTGGCAGTGCCATTACTTTTATCCCACATACAAACACTAAGGCTGGTAGCAAGTTTAAACCCAGAAGCAAAGGTGTAGGAATAGAGGATGAGAGAGCCTTACCAGCTACCCAGGAGGGACAAGGCTCCCCCCTCTGTAGGTTTGTTCACCTTCCATCATCTGTGACCTCCAGAATTATCAGGCTCTTGGCTACCTGCTCAGCTTCTGACTATACTGTTGGCTTACTTCAGGTGGCTCTATGCTGCTGTTACTCATGGCTGGCATGAACAGCTTTAGGCCTTCATCTCTGACTTTAAATTATCACCCAGATCATTTGCCTGCCACCTCACCTTGATCTTCAGTGTGTTTAATTTAATTATAATCTCCTGCCACTTTAACTCCTTATTGAGACAATACCCTTAACTCTTCCTCTTCTGTGTCCTCTAGCCCTACCTCCCTATAAACTAACAAATACCACTGCAATAAAAATATCTGTCTAGAAAAGATGTCCCTGTCCACCATCAGTGAGGACTCAGTGTAATGGTTCAATGTACCTTGTTCTCATTGAGCATTCAGCTCAGAGGAACCTAGTGTCACAAAAAGTAAGATTATTGTCAAGAATTTGTCATATGGAATTCATAGGTTCTCAAAGCCTGATGAAATTTAAGAAGTATTTTTGTTAGGCCTCAATGTGAAGAGTCTTAGCTAAAGTTAGATAGTTCATAAAAGAGCCTAGTTCTACTGCCACCACCCAAGGATTCTTCTGATATTCCTACACCTCCCTTACATATGCCTGGTGAAAACTACTTGTTTAGATTACTGTTCCCAAATCACAGCATGTTCACCACCGGGATTGATGCACTAAGATTTTAGGTGGTTCCTGGGATTATCGTGAGTGGTGGTTATACACATTAAACAACACTGACTCGTAACAGTAAGAAAGTTTCATGATGTGATTAAAGTAATAGTGAATGTTTAAATTTTTAAAATGTGTTACAGTCAAAGACACATTGCTGTTAGCTCCCCTCAAAATATTCCCTCTTGCTTCAGACACACTTATCCCATTATTCTTTCCACTTTCTAATTCTCCAAGTCTCTTGTGAGATGTGATCAAAATATGGTAAATGTAGCTGCTGAGTGCCAACCAAAGGGCAACATGAAATGTGAGTGTTCTGAACTGATTCCAGATATCAAGGCAACCATGAAAATGCAGCTGAACACACAAAAGAGAATGTCTAGAATTTCTTCAGCAGATAGCGGGGATGATGGTATAAGTGTGTTCCAAGCAAGGGGGAATACTTTGACAGGGATTACTGGCAATGTGTCTTTCACTATAATAGATTTATTTTTCAAGCATACCACCAATTACCTTGTAGTTAGAGTCACTCAGACTTCTATAACAAATTTCCATGGAGTGGCTAGCTTAACAGCAGAAACTTAGCTCTTGTAGCTCTAAAGACTGAGGATTCTAAGTGCTGCCAGATTTGGTTCCTGGCTCTTTTCCTGGTTTGGTGATAGCCACCTTTCCTGTGTGTTCACCTGGTCTTTCTTTGGTGTGTATATGTGGAGTGACCTCTCTTGTCTTCTCTTCCTATGACAGCACGAATCCCATCATAAAAGTTCCTCCTTCACAACCTCATCAAAACCTAATTACCTTCCAAAGTCCCCCTCCAGGTACCACATTCAGAGTTCAGGCTTTGCTGTTTTGTATGGGACAGAAATATCCCACCATAATAATTTCCCAGCACTCAGTCCTGACCAGGAAGGAGAAAGTCTCCACTAGTGTAATGTATCTTTACCTCCTTTCTTTTCGCTTGCCAGTCTCATTTTTTTTAGCAAAGATAACGTGGACTTCAGGCTCAGAGCTCTCAGTATCCTACAGAATTCAGCGTGTTTTGATTTTCACTGCATTCTCTTTTTAGGACTACCTTCTTATTATGTGAAGTACTCCTGAACTTTCATCTGTAATAGTAACATAAATTGTTCTTGTAAACTAATCCTTAATATAGTGAAGCAACAAAAACATGAAGCACATACCACAGCTGATATGACAGGCAGATACGACAAAGTTGGCAAGATGATGCAAGCAAAGTTTAGAAAGTTCTGGTTTCATAGTTCAAATATGTCACTTCCTAAAGGGAATCTCAGTGGCTACAAAGACTGTAAGTCTCACCAAACTGCACATCCGATATGTTTTTGCTGTGAAAGCTGTGTCTCTGACCTAACAATTAGAAAGATATGCATACAAAATAAAGTCTGTCATGCACATGAGCTTCCAAAGGTCATAAACTACAAAATTTTATAGCCGGTACAGTTTAAGTATGGAATGCTTATTGATGCCAAATGTCACTTTCTTTTTCCCTAGTATGATTTCAGTGTTATCTTTGATACAAGCCACCTGTCTGGTGAAGAGGAAGTTCTCAGCTTCATTGTTACTGCTCAAAGGTAAGGAAGACTCAGATATTACTGTTAAAGATTAA
The DNA here is from genome assembly GCA_004027205.1 of Ctenodactylus gundi. Taxonomy (NCBI): domain Eukaryota; kingdom Metazoa; phylum Chordata; class Mammalia; order Rodentia; family Ctenodactylidae; genus Ctenodactylus; species Ctenodactylus gundi. The sequence goes on from PVKB01000399.1 coordinate 83,639, forward strand.
AGACCCCAGGGTGCTGACGAGAGAGAAACAAGTTACTCAGTGGTAAAGTTCCAATCCACTGGGTGAGATCAGATCTTTATTTCTACTTGCATAGGCTTCACTTAGGATAGAGCCAAGCAGGGATGGGAGTCACATAGTCAGAGGTAATGATTCTACAACTGAGAAGAGATAGGCCTATGGAGGGGAAGTTCTAGACCAAGGTCACATGGATGGCCAGTTTCTGCTTGGCCAGTTGTATCCCAAATAAGACAGATGTCCTCTGCAGTTATCAGGCTGGGTTAGCTGCTTCTCAGGTACTTGCAGCCGAATCCTTGATGGAGTGGGAAATGGTACCTGCATCATGAAAGCCCATCCAAGCTGGCTGGCAAAGACCCCCATGTGATGCTCCTTGGAAGAACAGAATTTTCTGGAAGATGAGTGGACAGATGGAGAAGGGAGTGTTGGTGGTGACTTCTCCCCTCAGAAAAGTAGATAGTTAAGGACATCTGAGTTTTATGAGATACCTCCTCAAGCCAGAATCCACTCCTGTCTTTAGGTTGTATCTAGATAGTGACGGTAAGTAGTGACTTTGATGCAGGGAAAACATTTAGATGGTGAATAGGAAAATACAGGCTTTCATAGGAGAAGTGGTTGGATACCCAAGGCAACCAATTATTTAAATTTTTAATTTCAGTGATCTTAAGCTTAACAGAAATGTTGCAAAAATATTGCCAAAAACTCCTTTATATCCTTTATGCAGATTCACCCAGTGTTAATATTTTACCTCATTTGTTTTATCTTTCCCTTTTATGTATAACTTTTTTCTTAACTATCTGCAAGTAAGCTGCAGAAATTGTACCCTTTGATCCCTAAATACTCAGTTTGTGTTCCCAAAGAATGAGATTCTTCTATTGAAGAGAAGTATAGTCATCAAATTCAGGATAATGAACATCGATGCAATACTATTATCTAATATACAATCCATATTCCATTTATGCTGATTGTCCCTGTGACGCCTTGGCAGCCACTTTTTCACTGGCCCACAAGACTTGATTAATCATTTCCTGGTCACCTTATTTCCAAGATCATATAATGTATCTTCACATAAAATATGACTATGATCTAGTAGGAGCATGTGCAAAGCATACACAGGGACTCGATTCCAATGGCTGGACTCCAGAAGGGCTCCCCTGGGGAGGTGAAGAGGTGGGGAGGTCTGTTTCCAGGCTGAGGCACACAGGAATGGAGAGTGTTCACGGTACAGCCTGCCGTGTTTATGCGTGTGGGTGGTGTGGACTTGGAGGTGAATGAATTTTGGACCATCTCAGAGGAGGGCTGCAGGGTACATGGAAGATGGAAGAGAGGCCAGACCAGGACCCAGGGGACAGAGTTAGCTTCAGAAAGTCTGAACTGGAGTCTGACAGCAGGGAAGCACCGTTGAAAGTTTTCATTTGACCAAGGAAGTGACACAATACAACAGCTTGATTACAGAGCATGAGGTTGCTTAGTTTAATACAGGAGGTACATGCCCATTTGAATATGAATATTTTCATTCTTCTGTTATTTCTTGGATCCACAGCAAACACATCATTGATGGGCAGACTTTTCACTGTACTCTCTCAGTCCCTCAACACCTGGGCCAGCCAGTACTCCTGGGAAAGAATATGATATGGGGAGGATTTCCCTTGTCAAAAGGAGGAAACTGCCTGCTTCCCGGCCTCATTCATGGCTTATCCGGAGGGACGAGCAGTCACAGAGGTTGATGAAAGATTTATCAGTTAGGTTGGCAGGTCCATAGACCAATGGTGCTCTGGTCTTAGATGCACCTTGACACTCTTGGGGAATTTTTTAAAAATATTGATGCTTAGCCTATATCCCCTCATCCCAGAATTCTGGTCTAATTGGTCTCAGGTGAGCATTGGCACTGGGATTTTTGACAAGGCTCATCACATGATTCTAATGAGCAGCCAAGGCTGGAGGTCACTATCTACGGTTCCTTACTCTGTGCCAGCCACATTGTCACTCACTGGTAGTCTGTTAGGCACATTAATAATCAGTTACAGTGCTGAATATAGGTCACAAAAGAAAATTCCAGTAACCTACCAAATTCAAGGACACTCCCTTATGTGCATCAATATTGTTGCACAGCATTGGAGGAGGCCTAACATTTATAGCTTAAATAATTAAATATATGAATTTCTAATTATTAATTTCTTTTTTCTGGCACTTGTTCATTTTCAGCTTTAGTAGAAATCTGGCCTTCTACCCCTAAGGGCACTCACAGCACTTGACTTCCTGCAACAACAGGCAGATCCTTAAAGATCTTTATCTTGAAAGCCATATTAAACTATCAGTCGTTCTTCCAACACCTCTTGCCTACTTGTAGACAGAGGAGGACACAAAGCTGAGACTAAACACTGTCTCAAGACCCCTTCTCTCTGCACCCAAGCGTCTGGCTTTGCACACCGCTGGAAAGCATCTCAACATGTGGGTGTGTAGAATGGTGGAGGCTTTTTGATGTTTGGCCTCTTTACCTCGACTTCAACTTGGCTTGTTCTGGGGTTGTTACCCGATGACAGATGAGGCCACTGGGATTCAGCTGCCAGCAGCTACAGGTGACTGGACAAATGGCAGGCAAGGAGTGACTTCCATCAGGAGCCAATTACTCGATCTGGCAGGATACTGGCAAGTGGGGAGGGGAGGAGTCCAGAATGGTGCCATCCTATGGACCAGGAAGTCACCTCTGATCCACCCATGGCAGGCTTTCCCACGCTTTGATCCACCCCTGGGAAAGGCAAGGCAAGGAAGTTATGCTGGGAGGGCACCTGACCCCACTGCTGCTACGCTGATGTCATCCCCTGTACGGAAGACAGATGAGACGCTGGAGCAGTGACTGTGGCCCCGCGGGGTCAGAGATACGGAGGACCATTGTTTTAGAACAGCAGAAGAGAGGAGAAGGGATATGAGAACTATTTAAGTACTTTGCCATTGAGCACCTGCTGGGTGGGAGAGGAAGGCCGCAGGGTGGTGGGAGGGCGTGGAGGAGACAGGAGCTCAGCAGATGACCAGGGAATGGTGTGGTGGGGAAAGGTCAGAATGAGCAGCACCTGAACCTCGGCATATCTGAGAGACTCTGATGTTCCTTCCCTAGATACTGACCTTGGCTTGTGACTGGGATCCCCTTTGTTCCATGTGGTCAGACTGACTGCAAGTGCTGGTTCAGCCATATACATCTGACAGCCATTCTTTTTCCTAAGGCAAATGTTTCCCTGGAATAACTATCACAGTTCAGATTGAAGTCTTATGAATTAGTAAGGGATAAATAGTTTTTCTTCTGCTGCTCTCCCGGCTCCCAATCTGGTACCAGGAGAAGGAACCACAGTGGAAAGAGCCCTTGCTTGGATCTAATAGCACTGGATGAAATCTCAGCTCCAAGTGGCTTGTCATGGGGCCATCACCCACCTGAGCTGCTTACCACCTATCAAAAGTATTACTCCCTCTCCACTGGAGTTACTGTGAAATCACAAAGAGCTCCTGCAGTTTCTGTACACAGTAGCCACCAGCAGTGTTAGCTTTCTGTGTTCCCCTTTCCATAAAGACTTTCAAAAAATCTCATTCACTGCTTCCTCTACCCCAGAGGATATCTCGGTAGCCAGCATCTATAATGACAGTGTCCAAAATATTTATCATGACAATTTGTCAGGCCTCTCCTTGGCTGTCCATGGATGGTGAGTACGGTGAGCCCTCCAGAGGGGCCCTAAGGGCTGAGGCTCAGCAACACCTTCTTGGCTATAGTGTCTTAATTTCACTGGTCTCTTGTTATGGAATAAGTCCTTACAGAAGTAGTATACACAGTAATGTTGTACCCATGATCCCTTAGTACTCCCACTGGACAGCTTCCATTCTCAGTTCTTGTCACCCGCTGAGGTTTTCTCTGGCCAGAGTCCACTCACCTGTGAATAGGGAGGTACCAGGAGATCTGTGTCCTCTCCTTCCTCCTGGCTTACTGGTATCAGTGGATAAAGGCCCAGCTCCCATGGCCTGAGTTGGGAATGCTGAAGTATGTGCTGGGTACTGCATCCCAGAGTCTCCCAGCATGACCACGCCCCAGCCACTTCCAGCTTGAACCTTCTGGATGACATGCCTTTATTGGCTTCTCTCCTTCCTGGTCTCCTTCCCTATGCTGCTGGGTTAAACTACTTTCCGCTTCATCTTTATGAGTGGAGCACAACTAAGACAATTGAGTGTCCACTAGGCTTCTGTTCAGGGGACTTTACTAGAAACAGAACTGAAGACAAATCAGGTGTGCCTGCCCTTGAGGGAGTGTGGAGATTTTCTGCAATGACAAAGTGCAAACCTGTTGCTAGAGGGCATATATGGGCCAGCTTCCTTCAATTTTCTCTCCCCACACAGTGGCAACATGGAGCGCTCAGAAGCCCTGCTCGACAACACCCTCATATTAACGGTGCCACTGGTGCATGAAGTAGACACGTCCATCACTGGGTAAGTTGCCCGGTCATGGCTTTCAGACCCCCAGGGTGCCTTCCAGTTGAATCCTGTGCTTCTCTTGTGTTTGTTTGCACATGTAGCCAGCCAGGAGCCAGCGGTACTGCCCCTGCTCTCCCCCCAGCCTTGAAGAGCAGGATAAAGCTTTAGCTGCAGTGACTTGCACTGTCTTCCCTCTTTGTTTTCCCTTTTGTCCCAGACACCCACTCACCTGTTTGGCAATACTGGAAATTTGATGGCAAGTTTAAGTTCCCTAATTTCTTTGATAATTCTGTATGCCTTTACATGCATCTGTTCCCATTCCACACCTCCATAATGCCATAATGGTGTCAGGCAGTGTGTGGTTCCTGGGATTAAAATCTCAGTCAAAAGCTATTAGGCCAGATGTGTCCCAAGCCTTGGCTGACAGGAGGGCTACCCTTCTGCTTAGCTTCACAGTTGCCATTAGCTTTACATTTCTGTGAATTCCTTCTGCAGAGCAAGAGATGGCTCTGTCTGATGTCTGTGATGGCCTGAAATGAGCAAGGACGTCCTGTGACAGCCACCTTGTCTGTCCAGGTGATGTCCACGGCCACTCAGTGCTGCTAGCATTATAGGAAAGCAGGGCTGCTGGCTGTTTTCTGCACAGATCCATAGCAACCCAGGATAGTTTTCAGGCCAAGGCTCAGGCCTGGAAAATTGAGAACTCAGTTCCTGTTCTGGCTTCAGCAAACAGAGTACATACCACTTTGATAGTGGAAAGATTTGTACAGTTGGTTTAGACCAAATGAGGAGCCACTGAACCCTTGACCCAAATGCAAGCTGAACTTTCTGAAGCTTCACAGTATCTCATTTTTCACTTTTCAAGTGCTCTGGATCTTAATCTTGGCTAGAAGTAGAAATGTTGTTATATTTGGGAGGAGCCAGCCCCACAGTAGCTGGGAGCCAGCCGAATGAGTGGCCCTGCTGCTTCCTGTGCCTGAGCTCTGGTATTTTTCATCTGTTTTCTAGACTCAAGGCACCGGTGGAATGGTTTTGCAGATTAGCATACATTTGCCTTTGTTCACAACTTTATTGTTAAGCATATGGTTTATCCCTCCAAGAAGAAGTGAGACTGTACCCAAGACCCATCCTTGGGGATGAAAACACCTCCCCTACACATGTGATCATGTCCTTAGGCCTTAGGAGACCTCATTGTGAGGTGGTAACAGCCCCTGATGAAGCCATCAGGTAGACAAATGAATGAACCACTGATCTTTGCAGGAATTAAGACAGGATGAGCTCAGATGAACCGATTCTTGCCATTTGGCAATCCTGGGAACTCAGTGTTGCTTTATGTGCTCAAATCAAAAGTACTTGGGTTCCTGTCTACTTGAACTCAGTCTTAAGAGTCTTACACAGTTATATTCAAGTAAGCTTCTAGCAAATAGGAACTGTTATTTGTCTAGGGATGTCATTCTGAGCTGTGTTCCCTCTTGGGGGCTTATTCCTAGCAGCAGCATTGAAACTATTGCTCTGAACTTGGCCTGAATTCTTGAACTAGTCACTGTCTGATATCCAAGGGAAAATGCCATCACTGACTTGACTTAGCTTTGAAGTACTTAATTTCTAGTAACCATAGTCTGATGAATTTAAATTAAAATTTTTAAAATCAATGTTTATCAAGGGATTTGGTGTCAAATTCATTCAAATTTATTTCTTAGAAGCTTATCATTTTTTTCAGTACAAAAATGTTTTTCAAATGACAAAACAGAAAATGTGTAATTTTATAATCTAATTTTTTTTTGTGGTAGTGCTGGGGATTGAACTATATCCCCAACCGTTAATTAATTTTTATTTTGCAACAGTCTCACTAAGTTGCTTAGTTGTGCAAACTGGGCTTGATGTCACAATTCTCATGTCCCAGCCTTCCAGAATGACAAGCTTGTGCCACCAGGACTGTATGTATAATCCAGAGTTTTTTTTTCTAAAGGTTACCATAGCCTCGAGGTATTAAAATACCTCATTTTAGAAATATAATTCCAGAACCTAATGTAGTTTGTTGATGTGCCCCAAGGCTAAAAGACAAGCTAGAAATGTCTGTCTGCCTAGAAAATAGACTAGCTGTGTCTATTCATCAAAGAGAGAAAAGTACAAGTCGCAGAAAGAAAGCACTTGGTAAGAGACACAGGATTAAATACGGACAGATGTTTGGTCTTTCAGAACAGAAGTGACCATGGATGCTTAACTATGAATTAGAATGACAGTTTATACTTTCTTTTATCAGGATTGTGTCTCCGACCTCCTTTGTGTATGGCGAGTCCATAGACGCATCCAACTTCATTCAGCTGGATGATCAGGAGTGTCATTTCCAGCCCATCAACATCACCATTCAGGTACTCCCACCTGGAAACTGCCTCTGTCACTGTGAGCTGACAGAAGGCCCCATGGGAAGTGTCTATCAGTGAAGGGCAACTATAGGACTAGGGTTTTGTTTGCTGGTTGGTTTTCAAAAAACCCTTTCCAGCCTGGTTTTCTGGGTGAGTGGGAGAATATGCACGTGCACGCGCGTGCGCACATGTGTGTGTGTGTGTGTGTGTGTGTGTGTGTGTGTGTGTGTGTGTGTGTAAAACCATACACATGCAGACCCCTGTACTTTTCAAGACTTGGAAGGAAACTCATACTATTACTGGCATTATCTTTCCCATGAGGGCTTCAGCATAGCTAAGCTCAGGCCAGTGTTTCCACCCTGTGGTCCCCTAGAACCCCTGTCTAATCACTATAATTTTTGACCTTAGAGATAAGATAGCCACAGAGGATTTGCCACATCCCCTTCTCTTGGGGTTTTCAGATGACTCAACCAGGAGCCTGCTCCTCTCCCAGGGTGGCAGTTTTTCAGAAGGACAACTTCACAAAGGCAAAATAACGTGAGCCAGTGTGAACCCCTGTGGGAAGAAGTGTGCTGCTGCCTCCCTGACACTGGCTCACCTGAGTCACCTAAGTATCCTCTCCAGCAGATCTGTTCTGCGTAAACAGTGATATCACCATATCACCATGAACACCGTCCCCTCCCTTGTTTAGTAGTTTGAACTTTTTCTGAAAAGGACTAACATGTAGGAATTTGAGGCTTTGTGGGCCATCGTATCTGTGTGGTAACTATTCAACCATGTTATTGTAGCACAAAAGCAGCCAGGGACAAAAAATAAATAAAACTTTAGCTGTGGACATTGGAATTCAAATTTCACATCCTTTTTACTTATCATAAAATGTTATTGCTTTTTTGATTATTTTCCCCAGCCATTTGTAAAGATGTCAAGTGAGCATTCTGAGCTCACAGGCTGTGTAAGAGGCTTGGGCCAAACGTAGCCTGCAGGCCATGGTTTGCTGACCCCTATTTCAAAGCGGATATTCTTCAGGATTCCAGCTGTCTGACATGTGACTGTGTGAATGTAAAGCTGGAGGGACTTCTATACCACTCAGTCCATTCTCCTCCAGTGGATAAATTCCTGTCCCAAGAGAGAAAGTGTGTGTCGAAGGTCCAGAGCCAGGTGAAGCAGGGCTGGTGCCAGGGCTTTTAGTCTTTGACTAGACCTCACATAGCCCTTGTCCCACCAGGAAATGTGAAAGAAATAGGGAAAAGTGGCCCATCTCACCCTCAATGCCCTGAAATCCACATCACACTACACCCAGGTCCTTGCTTACAGAACTGTCACCCTGGCCCTTCCATCCTTTGCTGTGGAGAGAATGGTTTTCCACTCTGGCGTTACTATGATTATTTTCTTTCCCGTGGCTTTTCCTAAGTGGACTTGCAGAATGACAAATAATGATAGGGTGAGAGTCCGAAGAATGAAGCAATAAAACATTTGTGGGCTCTCACCATGGTCTTCCTCTCCCCTGTATTGTTCTCTCAGGCAGGAGCCATGATGGATAACACATGTCCCCAGCTCACAAAGGATGTGCCTCCTGACCAGCTAAGTCCCACTGTCATGCCCTGCCCTTGATTTACAGGGGAGAAAAGGAAAGATGGCGTTAGCACTTACTTTGGAGCAATGGCTGTGTATCACACCTCTATGTTTCTAAATTGCTTCTTAATGTTTTCCCTTAGCTTTCTGCAAAGAGAAAGAAAAAAGATAAAGACCAAATGGATTTATTTCAGTTTAGTCATTTATATTCTTCTCTTATGGTTTTTGAGGTGACTTGCAATAAAAGATATAGTCAAGAATATTATTTAGAGAGGTTTAAGTAATTGTACTGAAGAGTGCCTGAAAGAAGACAAGAGAAATCGTTGTTATACAAAACATACTGCGTATTCTTACCTGCTGGAAGAAAGGAAGACAAAATTGGAAAGCGTGCAGTTTATTCTTTTAGTTGTTTCTCTGAAGATACTTTCACAGGGAGGTTAAAGTTTGGTGTCCAGGCAAAAGGGTTTTTTTTTTTTTCACATCTTACCTGAAATATGACCCAGTCTAAAGAATCAGGCCCTGGAGAATGAATGATTGGCATGTGCCTTAGATGGACTCTTCCATTAGCCTCCGCCTGAGGAAGCACACAACCTTTGCTTAGGATTAAGACTGTCACCTAGGTCTGAGAGATTGATCATGCGTACTGTTGATTAGAAGGTCTTTCAGTGTTAGCAGAGCCCGTTCTTTCCTTGAGAATTTTCTTTTTTTCCTCCCATTTTATTGATATGTAAATGTGCAAAATTTAAGGTTTACAATGGAGTTGAGCATTTTGTGCACATATGTATCTTGTCAAGGTGACAAGGACTTTCCCACTCTCTTTCTGTCCCTCCCCATACCTTCCCCTTCCTTGAGAATTTTCTAACAGCTCATTTTCTAGTATGATCTTCATCATTGAGGTTATTCCTCAGAAAGGTTACTGACCAGGTGGGAGTAATAATGACCAGCAACTGGGACAGTGGGGGAGGAGGGGCTTGCCATATGGAGAACCTCTTGTGTGTGTCTTCATTCCACCAGCGTCATTCCTGAGGAAGAACACAAGCCTTTGTTTATGAACAGATTTTTCTGTGTCTTAAAAATCTGTTCTTCAACAAGCTTTGTAATTGTTTAAAGACTCCACTGCAAATGCGGATGGGAAAAAGGCAGAATTGTTCGTCTTGAAACTCCTTTATATACATTGCACTGCAACTTTTTTTTTTTCCTCAACAGAGACATGATAGTTTGTTGGCCATTGATAACTGTGTTTTTTTGTTTTGTTTTGCTTTGCTTTGCTTTGTTTCTCCATCAAAAGTAAAAGCGTTTTCCTGCCTGAGAGAGAATGGGGTAAAGTAATGGTGATGTCACGCTTGAACATTTGCAGACAATCAAATATTAAGCTTTTGTTTAAAATAAACGTAGTAATACAAGCTCTCCTAACAGACCCGCTCTGCTGAGTGAAATCATGTGAGCAGGAATCACTTGGTCCTGTGCTTACCCCTACGCATGCCTTGATTGTTTGATTGGGCTTTCTCAGACATGTCAGGAGCAGGATTTTTTCCCTTCAATTCTGTGCTCATATTTCACTTATAATTAGTTATTTCAATTGTGGTTGGATACTCCTTCCTTTTCTCGTGTCTTAGGGCTGTTGTTTTTGGTGAATTTTGTTCTTTTTGAACCAAGAGTTAGCTCATCTCTATTATTTTTAATCATTTCTTTGCAGCAGAACAAATTATTGTGAAAGAATAAAGGCACTGTTGTCTAGGGCAGAGTTGGCTGGAGCTGCTCCTCAGGCACTGTGAATAAGCTGGATCATGTAGTAAAAGCCCTTTTTGTAAACTAGATCACTTGGTTTTGGTGCAACCCACTTAGTCCTTGAAGTCTTCAATTACCTTTCTCTGGAAAAGGCAAGAGGTCAGACCACAATAGTACTTGTTATGGGTGGCTTTTCATCCGGCAGCAGCAACAACATTTCCTAGAAATGTGACAGTTCACTCCCTCCCCAGACCTGCTTTAGAAACTCTGGACTTTATTCCTCTCCTCTGCTAAACTTCTTTCCACCATTCTTTGTAGAAGATTCTAATATCATGTTACCATTTGAGAACTAGATTATATCTGAATTCCCACCAAATAAAATAGTCTGTGAATAAAATTCTAGGGGTATAAAAGAAATACAATTTTTAGTAGGAAGGGAACAAGAAAATTCTAAAAGGGTATACACAATGGAAAAGTTTGAGATTTTTAGATGCCTATTAGAAGTTCTATTTTGTTAAAATTTTCGGTCATTTAATACCTTCCTTTAATGCAGTCATTAGCTAGATCCAACCTCTAAAATATTACTGTATGAGTCAGAGAGCCTCAGAGTCCATAATGAAATGAAGTTCTCTTATTTTTACTGACGCTTACTATTTTTTCCACACCCACAGGTTTATAATGCTGGCCCCAGCACCCTTTCTGGTTCATCTGTCACCATTTCATTCCCCAACCGACTGTCTTCTGGTGGTGCAGAGATGTTTCTGGTCCAGGACATGGTGGTAAGTCCTCCATTTTTTTATTTGCTTCTACCCTTGAGCCAGCCTAGTCAGATTTTGTATCTGACTCACCTTGACATCCACCCTGAGAGCCCAGAGAACTAACTTATTCTGCCATTGGAAACATGTTTGGGGAAGAAAGGATCTTTTAATACACTGGCCCTGGGAATTCGCAGTGACTGTCCGCAGTCTTATGAGTGTCTGCATGAATTTCTTTGAGAAGACTGAGTCTTCATAAAGATTCTCAAAGAGCCAGTGGACACCCAGTGATAAAAGATTAGTTTGTAAAGTCATAAGCACAGGTTGAAGGTAATTCTGGTGGTTGAGCCCAGAGACTAGCACTATACTGCCGAGTTACACCCACTGTCCTCCCCACCCTTAAATATTATCGTCATACAGTTGCTTTTTCATCGCTGGGACAGAATATTCAACATCTACAACTTTATGAAGAAAAGATTTATTTTAGCTCACAATTTCAGGAGCATGTGGTCCATTCATTGGTATGTGGCTGGAAAATGGTAGAATCACATGACAGGACAAGAGCCAAAGCCAGAGATCCTCACAGCATGACAGAACAAGGTCAAGTCTGAGAGGAAGGGCAGAACCAGCATGTACCTCTTCAGGTCAAGCCTCAGGTACTCACCTCTCCCAGCCAGGGCTCACCTCCCAACAGCATACAGGATCCGTTGGTACATGAGGCTTTGGAGACACTCCAGATCCAAACCACAACAAATATTAATCATATTAATCTTTTCATCCAACGTCTAAGAATGTTTTCCTCATATAGCATGCTCTCTAAGACTTGTTCACATAAATATGTATAGTCTGGTAGAGAGGCTGTTTTTTTAACCAAGCAAAATTGATAATTAACCAAAACAGTGATCACTCCTTTGAGTCACTCAGATTCTGAAGGTATCTCAGAATAAATTAGACCCTTTCCTCTTCTTACCATCAAGCCAAGGAAATGGTGTTGGAAGGGCCTTTGAAGCACACTTTTATAAATGACTGGTTTCCATGGATGATGCATATATTTTGAGACAAAGTCTCTTTCAGTAGTTCAAGCTGGTCCTGGTAGCCCAGGTAGCCTTGAACTCATGGCAATTTTCTTGTCTCAGCATACTGAGTACTGTGATTATAGGTGTGCACCATTACAGGTGTGTACCACCACACCCAGCTTACATGGTGCTGAGGAATCAAACTCAGGACCTGGACTCAAGTTTGTGCTTGCTAGGCAAGCACTCTAACCACAGCACTATTTCTCCAGCCTTCCATGGAAGATATTCGAAATAGTTTTCCTAAAGATTTGCAGAGCAGCTTGACTGTTATTCTGACTGAGTGGACCCCCAAGCTCCCATATGGTCTGACCTAGCTGCCTTCTGTTCCTTGTGTGCTCAGAGGCAAATCCTTTGGATTTTCAAAACTATAGGGGTGGTAAAAATGCAGAGAATATTTAAATTTCAAAAACATATTGTAGCCAGGCCTGAAGTCCCAGAACTCTGGGAGAATGAGGCAGGAGGATCACAAGCTTCAGTCCAGCCTGGAAACCTTAGTGCCTTAGTGAGCCCCTGTCTCAAAACCAAAATAAATAAGTAAATAAATAAATAAATAAATAAATAAATAAATAAGAAATCCTGGGCTCAATCCCCAGGAGTGCAAAATAAAATCATAGTAGTAAAAGACAACATTGCTATAAACCCTCTCAAAATAGTCTTCCTTGCATTAAGCACATTCATCCCATCATTCTTGCCCCTTTCTGAAGCAGTTCTGAAAAATTATCTTTTGTGAGTGTCTTAATGAGCTATGATCAAAACAATAGTGAGTACAGCTGCTGAATAAAACCATCTCATGAGAGCACAGGCTGACAAACCATTCTGGCACCGTGCAATTTCTGGCTTTTCTCCAAAGTCAAAACAACCATGAAAGGTAAATGTTTTAAATTGATTGAAGACTCAAGGCAGCCATAATAGAGCAAATGAAGACACAAAAGAAGACTTCCGGTACTGTTCCAGAAAGGGGCAAGAGCAATGAGATAAGTGTGTGCAAAGTGAGGGGGGAGTATATTCGAGGGTATTAGTGGAAATGTGTCCTTTGTTATCATATGTTTTTTAATTTAAACATTCACTGCATTTGTTGATTATAACTTAGATACATCGAATTTTCATAAGGTCTGTAAATCTCAAGCGTGTCCAAACCAGATGAGCAGATGAACCCATAGCATTCCATGTCATGGAAATGCACAGTCATTGGCAGATCTCTCGAACAAAGTAGTGAGATTTGTACTGTGTCCTTGTGAACAGTTGTCACTGGAGGTCTGAGTACCAGGGAGATTAAAAACAGAGAACAGACACATAGTGTGCTACAGTGATGAGTCAGGAGTCCCAGGTACTTGTCTTGTACTTGTCTCGGAGGCCTGGAGCTCTCAGACCCCTTCCCCTTCATGCCCATAGTTTCTGAGAGGAGGAGAACCCTGCAGCTCAGGAAAGTTCCCAGCCTCAGCTCCTCCCTTGTTCTTCAGAACCTGAGAATGCTCAATGGGTCTGGGTTATTTATAAAACTCACGAGGCCCTTGAATGAACCAGTGTTTTTCACTCTGTGGATTTTTGGTTGACTTAGTGCTAATCATTCTCTTTAGTGCTCCATCTTGATGTTGACCCTAAGCCCAACTGGTATTCCCTCCTCAGTCTAACTCCCAGCCAGCCTATCCCCCACCTTCAGACAGGCTCCTGAGCAGCTGGGCAACATTTGGATATGTTAAGCCACCTGCTGCCTGGAGGCAGATGGCAGGCGAAGAAGGAGGGTCTATCTTTCATCCCTTCCCATGCCTATGGGACCCTTGGAGAATATCTCTTCAGCAGTGCCCTCAGTATCCATACTGCTTGTGATTGAACACTGTTCATATAGAATGCTGGAGGGGGGCTTTCACTCTGAGTCTGCTGCAGTTTTCTTTCAGTTCAGGATTCATTCAGAGGTCTCTGAGGTTGCTGTATGGTCACTTGGTAGGAAAACCTGGATTTCACCAAAGTATCTTTTGTGCATGCCTGAAGGATTTCTTGTGGTCTGGCTATCCATGAATGGGGGGATCTTACTTGTATAGGAAAAAATTTAATTGGGAGCCTAAGGAGGTAAGACTGCTACTACGTACTCTCAGCATTGATTTATGATCTTCCCTTGTACTAGTGTCCCCAAATTACGCCCCTGTACTTGTGTTTTATTTAGAAACAAAACCATATGTCTGAGAGCATAGCTTAGCAGTTAGAACGCTTGCATTACAAGTGGAAGTCCTGAGTTTAATTCCCTAGCACCACGTAATCCAGGCATATTTGCACACGCCTGTAATCCAGCGCTCAGGAGGGCAAGTCAGGAGGATTGCCACATGTTCAAGGCCAGCCTCCATTAGTGAGTTCAGGATCAGTGACACCTTGTCTGAAGAAGAAGGAGGAGGAGGAGAAGGGGGAGCAGAAGGGGCAGAAGGAGGAAGAGGAAGAAAAGAGAAATAGAGCCTCACTGGTAGGGTGAGCAAAGATCAGAATCTCCATTGCTTTCTTCATGCTAGGATTATATGGAGCTCTGCAAGAACACAGTAACTTCCCACAGTGCAGATACAGTGTGGACAGGCCATTGTGGACCTGGATGCATTAGAAAGCCAAGCTAGAATGACCATGAAAATAATCCAAGATGGGAGAAAAATGACAGTCCTTTCTAAACTATTTAAAATAAAGTCATTGCCAATAGTCAGTTATTTTTTATTTCTTTCAGATGACCTGACTGAGCAAGTACTTATTATATGCCTCTGACTAGAGAGACAAGTCACTTAGCTGCCTCAGAACTTCACTGTCTCTCAGGAAACAGAGATATATAAAATACACAGGGGTGTAATGTCACCCTGGGGAGGGAGCAGGAGGTGTTTCATGTTTGTGAAAGCAATAGGCTTTTTGAGGCAGGGCTTAAAGAATGTGTAGGAATTCACCAGGAGAATGGTGAAGAGGAAACTTGACCAGACAGAGGGAATAGCCACTCCGTGAGAGTATGTGATTGGGCTGTGTCTGCTGTACTTGGCAGTGCACCAGTTCTGCATTCCCTCTGCCTAACTCTTTTGCAGAAAGGCAAGTGGACCTGTTCTCTGTGCATTCCTTGGTGCACAGAATAGATAGGTATCTTGGCAGGATTGCAGGAATACTAAACCACAGTCACTTCAATGACTCCTTTGGGAGTATGCTCATGGGCCTACACCTTCAGGTCTACTGACTTAAGAATGGGGAAGGCCAAACTGTACCACCAAAGGTTGTCAACCAGGTCATGGACATTGTCAGCAGTGGGTAATGGCCTCATGGGTGAGACAGCCCACGTGAGGAAAGCTGTAGCCACTTGCTCCAGAGAAGGCATTGTTTGAACTATGCATGTCTGCTATAAATGTCTTCTTTCACAACCTTTGAGCAAAACTGGCCTGTAAGCAGCTTTCTAACACTGGGAGAGATAGCTTTGTGGCTGGCTTTTTTTAGTGTGAAAGAAGGAAAAAGGACCCATGTGCTGTTAGTGGAGAGTAAAAGGCTGGAACTTCATTTTCTGTGAGAGTGGTGGTCCTTCAGAGAATCCTTGTGTAAACCTAGAAGAATCTGGAATTGAATGTCATACCATTCTTTCATCCACCTGCAAATCCATCTGAAAATGTTGCCCCCCCCCTTATTTGTTCTGTCCTTGATAATGAGTAGTAATTCTAAAGAAATGACCTGATCTTCAGATAGTAAGGTATCATGAGGATAAAGGAAAATTTATCAAGGAGTTTCATATATGACTTTGCGTTAGGAAACCATGAAGATACTGATCTCAATATATATATATATATAGGCCGATGTTTATTAGAGCATTCCAAGTTGATGCCAGGACTTACATTTTAGTAAATTATAAAATCCCCCTTTTGCAAGCAGACTAGACAAAGCTGTCGAGGGTCTGCTAATTTTGGCCAAAATGAGTCAGTTGACAGTTTATGATGATGTTGTCTATATACGTACAAAGAGAAGTTGTATCTGACCACAACAGAAGCTTAAAAACAGGCAGCAATGAAGGGTCAGATTGTTTTCCCCAACAATGATCTGGGGATCTTCTCCCTGGGAGTGGTATTAGAACCATAAAACAAATCAGATATAATTGAAGGCCAGCAGTGGAGAAATTCCTCCTAAGAAATTGACAAAACATGATTTATTGATGTCCAAAGGCTTTAATAGCCTTTTTGATGTGCTATCAAATTTAGGCCTCACCATACCTTCTTAAGATGAGATCATTGTCACAAATTTGAAGAATCAAAACTCAAAGATTTGTCCAAGTCTGTATCACTAGTAAAGAATAGAGCTAGTTGTATAACCAGTGTGGTTGGTAAGCACAGGTACATACCTTATCCTCTTAGGAGTACAGTCCCTTCCTTGCAGTCCACCAAAAGCAAGCACAGTCAACAAGACCATTAATGAGCAAGTCACCAAAATCACTCACCGAATGAGAAGCATCTACCCTAGGCTAGTAAGGTACCAAGTATAGTCATGGAAGAGCCAATACCGGAGAGTACAATAACTAGGCAAATGAAGAACTTTAGAATAAGCCAGATTATTGTCTTCAGAATCATGCAGAGACAGTTTGTTCATGAAATAGAATAAACTATAAATTTGTAATTTTTTTTTCATTACAGGAAATTGACTTTAAGGCCTCACATGTGCTAGGCAAGCACTCTGCCTCTGAGATTCACTTTCAGTCCTTTAAATTTAAAGTTTAGGTAATTTTGACAAAATGTCAGTGTACAGCCTGTATAGAATAGATGTAAAGATTAAAGAAATTGGCTAAAAACTTGTGTTGAGGGATGTACCCAAATTGTAATGCAAAAGACAAAAAAAAAAAAAAAAACCAGAGAAGTTTATTCACTTTTCTTGTATATGATAATTTGGAATTGAAATCTTAAACTACCTCGATATAAGAGATAGAAAGGTGAGGGATATAGCTTGGAGGCTTGAACCCCTACCTGGTATGCTGAAGATCTTAGCATTACAGAAATGTTAACCTGATATGGTGGCATGCTCTTGGAATCTCAGCAGTCAAGAGGCGAAGGCAGGGGCATGGCTGTGAGTGCGAGGCCAGCCTGTGCCGCAGAGTTAGTTTGGGACCAGTCTGGACTAAAGAATGAGAAACTGTCTAAAAAAAAAAATTTTAAAGGGAGAAAAGATATGGAAATATGAACATGAGGGCAAGCCATGAACCTTTTTCTGTTTAGGGCAGGAGTTTATGCTATACTAATTATCTCAAGACTTGTTTTTAAAAAAATCTTAAGGGCCACTCAGAATAAAAACATTATAGTATAGCTAAATTTGAAAAAGATAAATAATACAAATGTTAACAAAAAGGAAATAACAATATTTACAGTAAATAAAATAGAATTGAAGCCAAAAAAATACGTGGGGCAAGAAAAATGGTTCATAATGATTACAGATACAGTCCACTGATAATCTGTGACATCAATGAGCTTTTTAGTGTAACCACCAACCTAGCTATAAAACCTACAAAGCAATATTTGACAGAAACACAGGGAGAGATGGATACGCTTCTAATGTGTATTTGAATAGTTCAGTTAGCAAAATATGATGTAGACAAACCAAGATAGAACAAGTCAGCATGCCTGGGTTTCATTTGCGCTTTCCTGCTTACTTGCTATGGCAGCCTTCAGAAAGTCATTAAAACTCTCCAACCTACTTTCCTTATCTGTAAAGCAAGTTCATACTAATAATGCCTGTTCCACATTATAAAGACTGGAAAAGCTAATGTTTATAGAGCAATTAGCAGAATTCCTAGCACATCGACAAGGAAATGCACACCCTTTTCAAACATATGTGAACCTTCCTATTACTCAAATGTTAGACCGCAAAACAAGTCTCAGTAGAACATTAAAAGTCAAAGTAACACAAGACACATTTTCTGAACACAATACAGTAAGCTCACAAAAGGTAAACCAAGGCAACAATGATAAATATTGACTTGGGGATATGTAAACACTTGTTTTTCCCCAAATTAGTCTTTTTACTAGAATGTGTTTGAAAAACATAATAATTACATTACATATGGGGAATTGATGCCTAAACACATCACATCTTAATCATTTTTACTTCACTTTCTTCTTACCTTCTCTTCTCTCCTTTTCCCTACATCCCCTTCCTGCCTCAGCCTCCCAAGTGCTGGGATTATACAGTGCCTGGCTTATGTGGTGCTGGGGAATTGAACTCGGGGCTTGTGTTCGTTAGGCAAGTGCTCTAACCACTCGGTTATGTTCCCACTGCCAGAATCAGCGTTTTCAGATCTCTGAATGATTGCTTGCACATTGATAGTTTAGAAGCTTTGGTCTAACGCTGAATCTGTCTACACTTTCATTTCATTGTCTGTAAGATGTGATGACAGTTCTTGCCACATGAGACTGTTGTAGGGATCTTTTTATCCAAACGTCCATTCATTTAACAAATTCCTTTCACCCAGCGTATGTCAAGTCCTGGGTTTACTACTCAAAACAAAGCAGACAATAGTAATTTTCATCCTTCATGTAGCTTACCTTCTAATGGGGAAAGACAAATGATAAGTAAGTAAAATATATAGTATATTACATAATGGTAAATGCTATAGAGAATAAGAGAGTCAGAGAGACCAGAAATGGAAACGGTTATTGTTTTTAACAGTTTGGTCAGGAAAGGGCTTATGGAGACCTACATTCAGAGGAGGGAACTGAACTGATCTTCCAGGAGTTTATAGTGAGATTTTGTGCTTGAAGATCTTATTGAATTTCTTTTCTATGAAGCCTCTCCCCTGTGATTTCAGGTCTGTTTGATTTCTGTCTTTAGACATGACAGCCCCAGGCAACTCCCCCCACCCCACACACACACATGGTGTCCAGACTGGACAGCCAGAAGTTTCCGTGTGTGTGCTCATGAGCACTCATTCTGGGGGAGTTCTTGGCCACATGATGAGTCACTTATTTCTCTGGCAACAGCACTTGACAGTGACACTGATTTTAAAAGCCAGCACATTTCACATGAGAAATGTCCTGATTTTATGACTTAGTTGAGCTTGAAGTATAATTACATTAAAAAGTCTCCCCATTTCAGCCAAGCCTGCTGGAAACTGAGACTCAACTTATATACAAGCCAGACCTGGGGCTTTGAAGCAACTCAGCAAAATAATCTAACACAAAATTGAACAGCTCACATTACCTTTTCAGCGTCTTCTACTGTCTGTTGTCCTGAACATGCACATCTTTGTTCCCCGCCCCCTTCCCCCTCAGTTTTTTCTGTAGAAAGTGGAGGGCTTACTCTTTACCAGATCTGCTCTCTGGGCAATGTGTTCCTGCTAACAAGAATTCAGGGCTTAGAAACCCCTCTGCAGCAGCAGAAGATGGATTTGCAGCCCTGGAGTGGCTTTAGGGGATTATGTGATCCCATCATCTACTTTTGGGCAGATTGCAATCAAGATGACTCCCCAGAGCAAGAAAATCAGCCTTCCAGCAACTTCCCTCCATTAAGGCCTTCTAGCGTCCCTCAAATCTCGTTGTTATGACTCTCCTCAGTTCTTTGTGCTCTGATTCCCCTGACCTTTTCTTAGCTGAAGTGGAAAACACTGGCTTAGTTCCCTCTTGTAGAGAAGTTGAGCTATTACCTAATCATTGTACCCCTTCTCATCTAGAAAATCCTACAATTTTTAAATTCTCTTTTGTCATTGTAAGACATTCTTTTGTGTTTTTTTCCATCTTCTCCAAATAAATAAAATTTTAAAACAGCACTAAGTGCACCTTGTACTCAGCCTCTTTTTGTCACAACTGTTATCACTCACAGGATGAGGACTTAGTTTACAACTGAAAACTTCAGTATCGATAGTTCATCGGTGCTAACATACAGTCCTGATCATTTCTCTGTGTAACATTTTGAGACACTCCTGAGAGTCCCTGTAAAAAGATTATCAAGGAGCTCTTAATGACCCAAATGAGGGCAAATCCTGCATTTCGAGGCCATTTTCTAGGCTATCTCACATCCCTGATCTCATCCCTGACCTCCCTTTAGCCACTCTGGACCCTGCAGGCAGCTGAGCATGTCCACCACATACTTCCCTGACTCCTGACCGCACTAATGGCCTCTTCCTCCCCTCTGGCTATGGTAAGCCATAGCCATCTCTCAAGACTCAGTTCACACTTCTTTTCCATCTTGCCTGCCCAGATGGTCCTGCCTCTGCTGAGGATACTCTTCTCTATGTACAGCTGGTGCCTCATCGAGCTGCTCTAAGCCCAGAGTTCACTTTCTCAATGAGTCTTCTCTGGGTCTCTTTGCAGTGTTGCAGACTCCACCACTGACAGTTTCATTTCTCTGTTGCTTTCTCTGTAGCAATCATCACTATCTGAAATTGCAAGTTTTGATTGTCTTATTCCAGAAGATTATGAATGCCTTAAGAGAAAAGTGTATGACCTTTGCTTTCTGTACATTCCCAGGATTTGATTCCTTGACAGTAGCATGTGCTCAAGTAAATGTAAGAATTGGCTGTGCACACTGTAAGTCACCATCTGATGAACCCCTTTCTGCTTTAGCACAAGAGATATGTTCTTACACACCCTGCTCTTTGCCGAGCAGAGCACTTCATATGTCATAAGAACTTCAGAAACTTACATTGAAATGAAATCCCCAAGTAGAGATATTTTGACCAAAAAATCCATAGCAGAGGTTGCCTTCATTTCAATATGAAAATGAAAAAGAAGTTGGAACTTTGGAATGAGGTTGAATTACTTATCAAAAATGAACACTTCTAAGGGCAAAGTTGTACTCTACAAACTTTGGTGAGAGGTATTATGAAAGACTTAGTCTGTCTACTACCATCCCCATACACATCACCGAGCTCAGCAATGAATGACCCCACACACTTTTTTTCTTTTTCCTTTTTTTTTTTGCACAGCCTGTTTATGAATGTGAGCTTAATAGTCAAGTTCCTGAAGTGGGTCAGGATTAGATTTGTTTTATTTTATTTTATTTTATTTTATTTTATTTTATTTTATTTTCAACAGAAGCCAAACCCTTAAAAGAGATGGAATGACTGACTGAATGCTGGAGCAAGATTTATATTCTTGGGCTCTGGGTTGGTGTGAGCTTAGCCAGAGAGAAAGTGTGTGTTCCTGTGTGCAGAATACACCCCCAACCCCCACCCAAGGTGGGGACAAGCGCCCAAGTGGGTTGTCCATCCATACACAGTGGGGGTCAGAGGCTGCCCTTTAACCCCTGTGGACGGAGAATAAATCAAGCCAGTGCTTCCGTCTCCCTGCTGATTGGGGCGCCTGGCCTTACCCAGGAGCCCGAATAGCTTGTACTCCCAGCTGCTGCACCATCTGGAAGCAGTAAGGCTTCCTGGCCAGCGTGTGGGCCAGTTGGAATGCTGATGCTTAGGTGCCTGGTGTTTTCTGATCTCCTACATGAACATGCCTTAAAAGTTGGTGATTGTGCAGTTGACTTTCCTTCTTCATTCCTTAAAAGCAATGTTACCTAGAGCCCCGCCAGTGTAGGGGTGATGGGTTGTTAACTGAAGTCGATAACAGGAAACTTCACTGAGGATAAACAGAGCTCATCGGCCATTGCAGAGAAACACATGGTTCTAATTTAACCTGCTGAGGACTAATTGTGTGTGCTTCGGAAGCACAAAAACAGGAAAATGACTTTCTGACGTGCACAACAAGTTTCTTATGACCAAAAGGGATTGCTTAAATATCATTAGACACTGAGCAGTACTTATCTGTCTAGTTGTCAGGGAGCCAACTTTGCCTCCTTCTTTGCAGTTATCTAAACTTAAGACACAATGTACATTCGGGCCTCCCATGATGTCCTTGAGAGCTTAATGAATGGTGTCTGTATTTCACTTCTCCTTGCTTTGGTGTACGTACTCCTAGGAAAGTAGTGTTATAGGTGAGCAGATGGTTATGCATGAACATGGCACCCAGAAAATTACTGTCATTGATCTCTTGATAAAAGAGTAATAATCAAACATTATGTCTAACAATTTCTGAGACAATCCAGTGGGGGTCCTTTAATAAGATGGATATGGGCTTTGTTCTGTACTATAAAAGGGATCCAAATCAAGAAGCAGAATTTAAACAACTGATACAATTCCAGGGTCTGTGTTGTGTCCCATATGGGGGTTACTGTCTCATTTATTATCCAAATCAACCGACCATTCTGCTTCCAGAAT
The DNA here is from genome assembly GCA_004027205.1 of Ctenodactylus gundi. NCBI lineage: Eukaryota > Metazoa > Chordata > Mammalia > Rodentia > Ctenodactylidae > Ctenodactylus > Ctenodactylus gundi. Next base: position 105,783 of record PVKB01000399.1, read on the forward strand.
GTTTCATTATCTGTGGAAGGAAAGCATTTTTGGCATGCATGTCAAGTGCTCAGATAACATATTTATGTCTCGCTTTTTCTCAAAAGAGAATCTGACTGCATCTGGAAATTCCTTGGTGTCACTGCTTCTCTGAAACGACTTCCCATCGGTATCAGTTTAACTTTAGTAGAGGCCATCCTCATACTTGTGAATTGGGCCTCATCTGGGCCGTTTCTCTGAATAAATTCAAATTAATTCTGGCTAACAAGGGGCCTGGTGTGGCCTGCAGTCTTGACTTTCCAGTTGTGTTGGCCTGTCACCCTCAGAGAAAAAGGGCTCAGGGCAGGGGATGAGGACATTATTTTGGTCAAAGCCTAAAGCGGATGGAAACAGATCTCATCTACTTTCAATCATAGAGATGAAGTTGTTTGTGAAATAGTGGCAAACTCATACAGAGTTCAACATTGTATGGTGGGTATTTTTACTTGCCCTTACGCCTTGATTTTGAGACTCTGCCCCTTTAATTTTTATTTTAGTTTTGGTTTTGATAAAACTCTTAACTTTTCAGATCTGGTACAGCTTTTCACAGTAGATAGGGAAGAAGGTAGGGAAATTAGGTTTTTTGGTTACAAGACAGTTTTCAATTAGCAAGAGAGAGAGAACATCAGGAGTTTTTTGCTTTCTGGTATTAAATAACATTAGGTCTTTCTTAACTTCTGGCTCCTCCAGATCTATCCCCAGATCTGCAGATTTGAAGTGGGATGTTACTTACAGGTAGACATTACATGCTTTGATTCTCTCTTTTTGGTTCAAAAACAGAACCTTTTTTGTTCTTTGTTGAGTTGGCTCTTGATATGAGCATTGAGGCCATGAAGGACCATCAGAAGCTAAGGCTTCATATAAGTGTACCTTAGGTTTTGTCATTAGGACATTTTTCCTCTTTGGATTTTTGTCTATCTGTATGGACACCTTGTATCTCTAAGAGAAATGAATATCAGAAAAATCAGAACTTTCCAAACTGATAAACCAGAGGTTCCTTTTTACAAAAATGATCTAATGCATTACTCTATGAAAGGATGCTTTGGACAACTCCACTTTACTTTCTGATGGTATAGTATGCATTCATAAAGCTGTGCTCTCAACCACTGAGTACATTGGTAGCTTAGAGCTAGGTATGTTCACAAGAGCGAATAGCCAAGGCTGTCTTTATTGTTTCTAGCATCATTAAAATGGAAATACCAGAGTAAGTAAATGGAGTTGAAATTAATGACAAATATGAAAATATTGGCCTTAGAGTTTATTATTAAAGTGATATCATCTTTTACTGTTTTTCAGTCAATATCAAAAATAGTCAGCAATCAAAGCAATACTATTTAACATACTTAATATAGAAAACTATATATATTAAACAACTGTGAAGACAGTGTACAGGTTGCTGAATGGAGAGTAGGTAGTTATTGTGTTTATCTGCTAGTATAAACACCTTAGCCTTACTAATTAAAACATTGATACGATTTTCTCAGTCATTTTATTTTCTGTGGTGCTGAGAATTGAATCTGGATCTTTGCACTCAGCTATGCCCCAGCTCTTTTATAAATCTAATTTTATTTCAGGATAGTATCATCAAGATTTTCAGGCTCAGCTCAAACTGGCAGTTTTCCTGCCTCAGCTTTCTGGATTGCTGAGTTTATAAGAATGCACCACCATACCCACTTTATGAATGTTATTTTTATTTCAGACCTTAGAGACCTAAAATTAATATCACTGTAGCCATTGTTGAAAATGTGAAGCCTCCTGTGACAGAATGGGGACATACTGCCTTCTGACACTTTGGTTCCCAGAGTAGGCAATGAGTAATTGAATAAGTGGAGTAGGCATTCAGAACATTCCCTGGGTTTCCAACCTCAAAGGGCGTGTGAATTCAGAGAAGCAGGCAGTAAGTCAGGGGGCCGGTTGTGTTTACCCAGTTGCCATCAGCTATGATTTTATGTAACATGATATGGAAAAGTGGCCCAGGGATGTAACAGAGAACAGAAAGTCAATGGTTAACAGAGAAATGTGAGTTAACATGAAACATATGTTATTCAAAAGTGAACCCATGCCCCCTCTAGTCCAAGTCAATTCAGAAACACAGTTCTTAGATCAGACTTTATCCAGGAGCATCATTGGTGATGACTCCAAGCATGCCTCATTTGAATTCATTCCTCTGATAATTCAGCCTTCCTTTTCCCTTTTATTGCCTGTGATGGTGTTCAAGGGGCATCTAACCAGGGACATGTTGGTGACCTTGTCCCTTCCTGAAACTCTAGTCAGCTGAAGCATAGCCGTGAGATGGAGTTGATACTGATAGCAAGGAGACACCTATGTCTCAACCTTTTGAGTTTATACTATTGAGTAGTAATACCACATGCATGAGATTAAGTTAGTTCCTTAATTGTGAGACATGCTGATTTCCTTGGCTCAAACTACAATTCTACTTTGACTCAAAGCCCCTGTACCCACCCCACTTCTCAGACTTCCCTGGTCTTAGTCCCTGGTTTTAGTGTATTTTCTGTTCCTATCACTGAATATCACACACTGAAAACACAGAAGTTTATTTGGCTCATGGTACGGGATGCTGAGAAGGCCAGGAACATACTGTCATCACAGCACCATTGTCTGGTGAGGGTTTCTCATGCATCATAACATAGGGAGAGACCTCATGTTTGTATAATAACAAAGCCATTCACATGATGCCCTGTGAATCCCTCAATACATTTGGGAGGCAGAGCTTTCGTGACATAGGCATCTCCCAAAGATCCCACCTCCAGATACTATTATTATTGGAATTTGGAGATTAAGGTTCTAATATATTAATTGAAGGGATACACTCAAACAAACTATAGCATCTTTCCTATCCGGCACACCTCCCCTAACTTGTATCTGCCCAGTGTGACCCAACATTCCTCCAATGCTTGCCTCAGGTTGAGACATATAGGCTCTCCAGACTCAAGTCTACCATGTAGAACTGCACGCTTCTGTGCGCACTGCTCTCGTCTGCCTGGATGCCCTTCTGCCTCCTCCTTCCTCTCTAGGGACTCTCTTTATTCTTGGAGTTTCATCTCAAGTGCCACCTCCCCTGGGTCAGGAGTGCAGATTATAAGAGGGGCTGACTTCCTGGTGGGGGATAAAGTTGTAGAAAAGATTTGTGCTCATGATTCATGACAGGAGCTCTGCTACAAGGGCTGGAAGTAGATGAGTTTGGGTCAGGATGGATTTGGGCTGCAGGGATGAGACAATGAGTGTGCTGCCGCAGATCCTTCGCTTGGTGCCAGATGCTGCCAACAGCCAACCACGTGACCTTGGACAAGTCACTAAACTCAGAGCCTCTGGTTCCTTATCAGTCCACTCAAGCCAGGGGGTCACATGAGTTTGGAACTGCCTTCCAGAAACAACATTCCAGGATGTTCTGTTCCCTTTCCAGCCTGAGAGACAGCACAGAGCAGCCAGGCCTCCCAGGCCACAGACATCTTTGCCTCCCTTGGCCTGGGCAGGAGTTCCTCTCCCTCTCCCTCTCCCTCTCCCTCTCCCTCTCCTTCTCCCTCCCCTCCCCCCCCTCTTTCTTATGGCCATATGAACTTCTAGGCTTTTAGCTTAATGGTTCCTTCTCTTTGGCTGGGTTAAAACAGGGATGGACGGTTTCCTTCTGCCTCCACTCTTCCCTGACTCTTGCTGTAGTGTCCACACCGGAGAAGCAGGGCAGGGACACATCGTTGGTGTGTGTCCTTGCCCAGCACTGCAGTTTCTCCATCTGTAAATCAGGGATAGTGCTGGATTCGTGGGGCCATTGTGAAGACTCAATGCTTGCACGTAGAAGGCGCTCAGAGCTGCAACTCAGGGAGGGCATGCAGATATCAGGTGTTACTGTTGTCACAGTTGTGATTCCACCCAACACACAGACGAGTGCTTCCCTTGGATGGCCCTGGATGTGACCTGAGTTGCTGAATTACAGTTGTCCTGAATGGGACCTATGCAGGATGCAGCAACCGTTAGTCTCCCTCTGAAATGGGACCACCCTGAGTTTCTCAGAGAAATATTTTCCCTATTAAAATAATGCCCATGTAACCACAGTCAGGAGCACAACTGGTGAAGATTTTTGTTTGCCATGCACTCAGTCTCTGCTTCCCTTCCTCAGATTCCACTGCGGGCAGACTACATGTCACGTGGCTCACGTTGCCTCATGGTCACTTCCCAGGAACTCCCCTTGGAAGAGCAAAACTAAGTGCTGAACCATGTCTCTGCCCCTCTGGTTGATGCAAAGGCTCAGTTGTTTTTTAGCCAGATTGCTCTGCTACTCCCAGCCTCCTGCCCTTCTGTGTGTCGCAGTGATAGCACCAGCCCCTCACACCTGAAGAACATGAGTGAAACAGGCTGAATCAGGGCTCTCTCCATTTCCATTCTCTCTCTGTCTAGAAACCCGCAGCATCTATTTGCAGAGTAAAGAGGAACTCTGCCACTACCTCTGATTTTAATTAGGTATGGATGCATCTTGCAAGACTCAGCATTCTGTGTCTCTAGATCCAGACCAAATGTGTTGGGTGGCCCATCCTGGTGGTCCTCACAGAGTAAGTGTGCTGCAAGGCTGTGGAAGACCATCTTCCGGGGTTCTGTCAGCACCTTTCCACTCAGGAGGACAAGCAGGGAAAGTAGAAAGTAGAGCCCCGTGTGCTCAGAGTGGAAGGTGATGGGAATTAAGAGCATTAGGAGCATCAACTGCTGCTTGAAAATTCTCCAGTGCTGCATGGCACAAGTACTTCCCATCCACCATGAATGCAAATGCAGGATGACCCTCAAGAAGCACAACCCCCAGTTCCCTGACGAGGTAGTGGAACTCTCTTTTTGTCTCTGTCTCTGTCTCTCTTTCTCCGTCTCCTTTTCTGTCAACTTACTAAGAATCAACTGTGACTGCCTTGGAAGTGAGGGGTGGAAAGGGGCCGAAGGAAAATCGGGGATGACAGACGTGTTCTATTTCACTGGATCTTATTTGTCAGAATTCATCATACTGCCCCCTCTGTGCATGACAGGGAAGGTGAACTTTATTTCAATTAAAAACCATTAGGAAAATGAATGGAATAATTAACCCTCTCAATATTAAATTAGTTGTGTAGTTTGCAAACTCAAAATCACATAATAATAAAATATTAATACTGTTTTCTCAAACATACCTCTTTTGAGATCAGTGTGTGTCATTTCTGAGCTACCTTTATAGTCAGTAGTTTTCTTGGACACATTATCGTCAGTCATTCCCATTTATTTGAAATGTACAACTTTTTGATGCTGAAATTTTATGCAATATGTAATATACACTTGCATGATGTTGTAACAGTTGTTTTTCTCATTTGTCCTCTAAGTAAATATTCATGATACTCACCACATAAAGAACATATTATTGCCTTCTAAAATGAAACTTAAAATATGTATCATATTATTCCACAGTTGTGCCCAAGAAACACAAGTCTGTTCACCTCTTTTCCAGTAGTACCTGTAGTAACTCTGACATTATCTGTAAATAAAGCCAGTTAGATTGAGACCATTTCAGATGGGTGTGTCTTCCTCAAATGTTGTGGTTCAAGTAAAGTCAGGGTCTCAAATTACGATGCACCTTTAAAGGATGAGTTCTAAACCATGAGAACTTTTAAAAGCATCACTCTTTTTTCTAAAAGTTAACCTGAGACAATAAACCTTTCCTTTGTTTATTTTCAGGCTGACAGAATAAGTCCTGAAACTTGTTCAGACCAAAAGAAAAAATAAGAGGTCAATGTAGCAAATTTTGGTGGTCTTATTTCATAGTTCATTATTAAAAGCATATTTAAGTGAGAAGTTTTTTTGATAACTACTTTAATCCTTGCTCCCTGTCCTGAATGAAAAGCAGAAACATTCTGGAATAAATTCAAATACTGTATTTTACTCAAGGGCATTAAAGCTAGAAAAAACTAAGGGGACGGCCCCGATTAGCAGTGGGCTTGACGACACATCCTAAGTTGTCAGTTATCCCTAGTTTTCTGGTCTGACTTTACATCTCATCTCGTATTCAGATACATCCCATGCAGTTTGGTGTTGTAACAAGGAGACCCCTTGTTTTCAACAGCTCTTCAATGTAGGTGTCATTAAGATGTTAAGAGTGGCGTTCTTAAGGAGACCAGCCTGAACGGCTGCCTAGAGTTGTTGTGTTTTACTTTTCGTGGCTGTTGTTTCCCAGTGCCATTTTCATTGCGGTCAGTAGCTGAGTCCAGTTCCCCATCTGTGTACTTGTTACTTCCCGTCTAACTGAATATGGGGGATGGCCTATTTTTTTTCCACCCTTGGGAGCAGAACCATTTAAATTGTTTTAAATGGTACAGTGAGCGGTGGGTATTGTGGTTGGAGCAGCAATGAGGACCCAGGGCTATCCTTAGTGCCTTTTTTTCCCTTTCAAGACAGGGTTCTAAGGGGTTTTAGATCCCTCAGAGGGTAGCTTAGAAACTTCCCACAGTGGGCCATGCATAAGGTCCACTTATGAACCTCAAGGTCTTAGAAGACCTACACTTTTGATCTTCTGTTGGTTAGCAAATGACTTAATCTCTTGTGCCTCATCCAGACACACATCAGCGGCTGAGTTGCTCCAGTGTTTGCAAATGTGCTTAGAAACCACGAAATGCAAGACTTATTCCCTAAGTCTCCCCGCTTCTGACTCCCCTCTCACTGGCAGGGTGTGTCATTTTGCCTCTTCTTTAGAGACTTAAGATGAACATTTTCTGCTGTTTTGCACTATTGGTGCTAAAACTTCTACCTTAAAGTTTTTCAGCCAGAACAGGGGACAGTGACGTGTCTACAGTCCCAGGTACTCAGTATGCTGAAGCAAGAGGATCTCGTGAACCCAGGAGTTTAAGGCCAACCTGGGCAACATAGTGAGATCCTGTCTCAAAGAAGGAAGAGAAAGAAAGAGAGGTTTTCAGTTTTCGATCATTCATGCCCACTGGAGAATGGATAAGAAAAAAAGGAGAACTTGGATTCTACCATTTTGCTATCATCTCTACAATGAGGGACTTCAGGATCAGGATCCATTCTTGGGACTGACCGCTCTGACAGGCTTCTTTTTACTTTCAGGTGGGCCATGAGAAGGGAAACTGCTCTTTCCAGAAAAACCCAACCCCCTGCATCATCCCTCAAGAACAAGAAAATATCTTCCATACAATATTTGCTTTTTTCACGAAGTCTGGAAGAAAAGTCTTGGTAAGGATTTGCTTAGTGGTGTGGGTAACATGGGTGGTCCTTTAAGTCGGGGGATAAATCAATCTGAGATTAGAGGCCAGTTTTCTCTTTGGTATTTATTATTTACTAAGTCTGGTTTTCATCTCTTGTAAAGTCACAAGAACCGTGGTCAATTCCTATTTTTCAACTTGAGGTTTCAATGAAACTGTTAAGTTTATATTCCATTGCCTGACAAAAGGCAATCATGTACAGCCCACCAAGCACAAAACGAAATGTATCTCTTTAGCTACTATGGTTCTTATATAATCAATATGAAACTCTGGCAGGAGCTACTAAAACTTACCACACATGTACTCAATGGCTTAGCAATGTAGATCATTCCTAGGTGTATCGCCAACAGAAATGAGCGTGTGTGTTTGGCAAAAGATATGGGCAAGAATGCTCATAGCAATCTTACAATAGCCAAAAGCTAAGAAAAATTCAGATGTCTATTAATGGAAGAAGGAATTAATAGTAGTAGTATAACTATACCTTGGAATATTATACCACAATGAAAAGTATAAACCAGCTACATAAAAAATATAAATAAGTATCAGACAGAATTAAGTGAAAGAAGCCAAAGACATAAGGACACCTAGTAGAATGTTTCACAGACACGGAGTCCAAAAATGTCAAAAACTAATCAGTGGAGATGGAAGTCAGTCTGTTGGAGGAGTAGCAACAGATGTATCCTGAGAGCACCTGTAAAGGTGACAGACATGCTCTGCATAACGATCAAGGTTGTGGTTCTCCACGTACAAACACATGTGCTTAGCAGGTACACTTAGAGTCTGTCATACTGACTATATATGTTACACCTCAGGTTCTTTTTAGTGACAGTGTTGAAGATGGACTCCTACAGCTGTCCCCAAGCCTCCTTTCTTGTGTGTTTGGCTACATTTCTCTAGCTTGCACTTTCAACCTAGGAACACTTCACTCACATTTATTGCACTTTTTACCCACTCTCTTCTCAATAGAGAAGCTCAGCTACTTTCCACTTGAAAGGTTTGGTTTTTTTCCACACATTTTGAGGATGGTAATATACATACTATATATAATCTTATATCATTCTATGTTAAAGCCCTGAGAATGATCAGTGTGGTGATATCTGATTGACACAACTACATGATTCTATCTGGTTGAAAATTTGACCTTGAAATGAAACATCACAAAGATACACAAATATAAAAGAATAAAATTCCTCTTCTGTAATTTGGAATTTACACTTCTTTCCGTAATTTGTGTATGTTCTTGGGCAAGGGTCACGTGACTTAGCCCTCTAGTTTGCCCTACCTTAAAAAATGACTATCAATGTGTATTTAATTACATTATGTGGGAAATACATCTTGTGTTGAAAACTCACAGGAATGCCATTGGAATAGATAGATGTCTTTCTTTAGAGCTGCCTTCTCCCAGTTTGACTCAGAGGTTTGCCCTGGTGCCCACCAGGCAGGAAACCCCTCGAGTGACCTCTGGTGGCAGGAAAAGATAACTACATCTTTCTTGCTCATTTCCCAGCCTGATGAAGGTCAGCCGGCCCAGGAGCTGTCCCAGGAGCCGGCCAGCGCTAGGCTAGGGTGCTGTGGCTCAGCTGTGCATCTAGCTGTCATCCTCCCGTTGTCCCCTGCCTGGAGTTGGCCTTCTTCACGTCAATAGAAGTTCTGCTGCTTGCACTCCATAAATAACTGTGGATTTCTGTTTGTTTTTAACACTGTTGGACATTTTTCTGATTTTTTTTCCTTCCCAGGACTGTGAAAAGCCAGGAATTTCTTGCCTAACAATACACTGTAACCTTAGTGCCCTCACAAAAGAAGAAAGCCGCACGATAGACGTCTACATGCTGCTGAACACAGAGATTCTGAAGAAGGTAAGTCCGGAGAACTTGCCCATTCACAGACTTCATGTAAAAGCCTCAAGTCGGTTTCCTCATGACGCTCTGGCTGTCCTTTCTCTAAAACTTTTCTGGAAAGGACCATTGGTAATTCTGCTGCCAGGTGAGGCAGGGGCTGGGGAGAATGTTGGGTGCTTGCCCCTTGGAGTGTGGTGGAAGGGACCAAGGTGTCCTTGGGTTTGTTAGTCATGAGAACTATGGGTTCTACCCCAGGCTTCCTAAATCAGTATCTTCATTGTAACAAGCTGCCCAGGTATTTTGTTTGCATGTGTAAGTTTATCATTCTTTGCATGCATCACAATCACTTGAAGAACTCGTTGAAACTCATTCCTTGGGAGCACAGTCAGATTCTGCAGTTCTGACAGACTCCTAGGTGTGCCAGTTCTGCCAATTGGGAGGACCCTGTTTTTGATCAAACATTGACAAATCATTTTTGTAAAGGGCCAGTCAGAACTATTTTAGTTTTTAAAGGCTACCTAATCTCTTGCAACTACTCAGCTGTGCCACTGGATTGTATGAAACCTGCCCTAGACAATGCTCAGGTGAATAGGCATGGCTGTTTTCTAATAAAGCTTTATTTACAAAAATAACTAGAGGGATAGATTTGACCTATGAGTCTCAAGTTTGCTGGCCCCATGTTTACACACCCCCTTGTTCCAGTCTAACTTTTGAATGTTAGGTCAGTTTGCTGTTTTGAGTTTACCCTGTTCCCTGCAAAAAGTGTTTTTAAGAGTTTATCAAAAAAAATACTTCGATCAATTGATTGGTAATGCTTAAAGAATTGTATAAATTTGTTGTGATTTATAGTAAGATAAGAGCTGATGAATGTGGGGGCTACCTCCAGCAAGACACTAAAAAAAATAATTACATATAAAGTAAAATATGCATGTTAGCCACAGAGATTCTATTTATTTTTCTTTGGAAAGACCTAATATCTTTAACCTGTATAAACCATCAGTGAGTGAACAAGAATCCTTAGAAAGGTCATTTCTTGGTTATTTTTAAATTAGATGCAGCAATGATGTGTTGATCTGTAAAGATACAAGCCCTGGGAAATGCTTTCTTCCCACTTTCTGTAGCTGTTGCATCCTGCCTGGAGAGGTAGGCTCAGTTCTAGGATTCTGAGTTTGTTCTGGAAGGAAACTGGTTTGAGGAAGTTGGGCTTATAACAACACAGGGATTTCTTGGTGTTGTTTCTCTTTATGAATGACAAAGTTAGAGGACTAGGCAGTAACTAGAGCCCCACCGGCATCGTTTGTTTTGAGAGGAGATCTCTAAGGTCTGTGTCAAAAGAAGTCCTTTCTTGGCACGGATCCCCAACTCAGATTGGAGGGTCTATCCCACTATGGGGCCTGTCCATCTTCTTGAAAAATGGCATTCCTGTGTCTCCTTCTCCCTCCATCTAAATGGCTGACACTTGCTGTTAGTCATGTGCACTTAATTGTGTACAGCTCTGCAGTCTGGTTCTTCTGCATCCGTCTCCCAATGACCTATGGTGAGGTGACCCTTTCCCAAGGAACACACCCTACCAGGTGGTATTGTTATGAGTTGCCACACAACTGGAGCCCCAAGGCAAGAGAGCTAAAAGTTCTGGATGCTGTATAAGGCCTTGGAGGCTTATTCTTCTGGTGCTCTTGAGCAGAAATCCCAGGTACAGAGGAAAACCTGGAACAAAGCTGGCCTGGAAGCTAGACAAGGGTCCCAGGTACTCCTTGAGCTGGAGTGCAGAGTGTTAGGCCCCTAATGCAGCCATGACCTCCTTCAGGGGTTGAACCAGAGGGTCTCTGAGACCATCATGGCCTCCCTGGGGATGTGGAGCAGAGCCAGCCTTGTGGTTGGCCTAGACCAAGAGTTGTGTTGATTTTCCTCTGACCTCAGGGTTTGGCCCCAGATGGAGTTTGAGGCTTTATTGTTTTGACTTTAACAAGCTCTCATTTGAATGTAAGATTTAAGTTTTAAAATCATCAGAGGTTTTAGAATTCTTTGTAAGCATTCTTCTTCCAGTCCATGAGGCTTTTTTCCCTTGCTGATTGACAGCTACTAGAGGCCTGTTCCTTTTAAGGCTCCTCATCTGCTTGACCTCTAACTTTGGCAGTCATCATCACCAGCAGTAGTTTTTATCATTAGTAACATCTGAGATAATAATGACAATGATTATGGTTGATAGAAAATACAATATGCTCAGATGCATAAAACCACAAATTTGTAAAACTGTTAGACTTCTAAAAGAAACCAGGCATGGTGGTACATGCCTACAATCTCAGCTACTTAGGAGGCTGAAGCAGGAGGATTGCAAATTTAAACCCTGACTAGACAACTTAGCAAAGCACTGTTTCAAAAACAAATATATAAAACAAAGATGGGGGAGGTGGATTGGAGGGTGAGAGAGGGAAGGTGTGACCATTGGAGAGATTACGTCAACTTGAGACAATCAGGAACCACACCTGTATTAGAATTTGGGAACCACACCTAGCCTGGAAATTGAGAACCAGCCTGGATTATGGTGTGAATGATTTGTGGGCCAGCAAAAGAAGGAAGAGCACCCACCTGGTTATGGGAGGCCCAACTGGAGCTCACAGTATAAAAGAAGGGGAGAAGAGAAATTGTTGCAGCTTCTTCCTCTGGGAAAGCTCTTTGGCCTTTGCAATTGTCTATGGATGCCGACTTGCTACACACCGCAAATCTTCATCACAGACTCGTTCCAGTCTCAATGTGCACCTCTCTGCCTGTCACCCGTTGCTCATCTTCAGTCGCCGGTTTCTGCCATTGACCTTCAAACAACCAAGATCCGTAGCAGACTCTCTCCAGCTGTCCTGCAGTCCCGATTAGGAGTTCTACTTTGCAGCTGATTCTGCCTTTTGAAAGAATCCAAACTAATACAGACAGACAGACAGAGAGAAGAAAGACCTGGGGGTATAGCTCAGTAGTAGAGTTCTCACCTAGTATATACAAGAGTTTCACCCCCAGCAAAAGAAAAATTTCTATGAGATTTTTCGTCATAGAGAAAGTTAACTGGAACCGTCCCTTTGAATGATGAGTTTCCTAGGAGCATTTAAGATACGTTATATATAAACAGGAGGGATGGGTTGGACCAGCACACACTACATGCATGTATGGAAATTTAACACAGAACTCCACCAATGTGCACAATAAATGCATGTCTATGTAAAAAAGTTACAATATGTCTTATGGTTCTTTAGAAAAGGACAGTAGTTCTGAGAGTAGCTCAGTGGTAGAGTGACTGCCTACAATGCACAAGGCCCAGGGTTTAATCCTTGGCATGATAAAAAGGAAGAACAATAACTTGTACTAACTTCCAGGTGAAGTACACAAAGTTAAGATCCCTGTGTTCCATTCTGGGGAAGGTTTTGTGGTTTCTTTAGTGGAGATTACAAAGGACTCTTTTGGAACTGTTGTCTAGGGAAAGAATCCTCCATTTTCCTGTTTCTTCATGGTTTAGTCAAAAGTAGGTCAAAGCTGGCATCTGAGTATGAGCTTCTGTTTTGCTTCATTTACTGTTGCTACAACAAAATACCTAAGACTGGGAAATTTATAAGGAACTGAAGGGTTTTGGGCTCATAGTTGTGGTGACTGGGATGTCCAAGAGCAAGTGCCAGCATCTAGTTGACATCTGGTGAACACATTCATGAAGAGCTTGAAGGGTACCTCGTGGTGGTAAGGGAGAAGAAGCGGGCAAGCTCAGTCCTTTCTTCCTCTTCTTGTCAAGCCAAGAACGCCATCAGGAGACTCTACCTTCGTTGCTTCATCTAATCCTCCCAAAAGCCTCACTTCCCAATATGATTAACATATGATTTGAGGAAGTTTTTAACATATGAATTCTGGGAAACACCCCCAAACCATAGCAGCCTCCTTGAGTGACAAGCAAATGAATAAATGCAGTGGGCGTACTACCAGAGATCTCCCCAGCAGGGCCCAAGCCACCCCAGCAGGATTGCCAGATGCTCATGGTCTCTGCTCCATTTCTACAGTGGGAGCCAGATGCCTCCCCGCTCAACTATCAGTGCACGTACTCTCTGTATCACTGGCTTGAGGTTTTGGCCCTTTCCTAGGCCATGGTTTTACCGATTCCTCTCTCTTTCTGAATTCTGTTTCCATCCATGCCTGTTTTCCGATTATCAGGATCAGAGGCTTGAATTGGAGCCCACAGCAAGGTTTCTGCCTGCCTCTGCTGGAGGGAAATCTCAGAGTCTTTGATGGCCCCCTGCCCCCACACATCCCTTTCTCTTGAAGCTTGATTTATCAGTTAGATGTTTCCCTCTTCTTCCTCTCATCACTGGGCCTCCTGTTTCTATGTTCAATGGTTTCTACCCCAAAATAGCATCATTTCAAAGCAAACCAGGAGTTAAAAGTAACTCTTGTTAAAGGTTTGAGGGTTGTGGTCCAGGACAAGGAGATGCCTATGAAATGGAAGTCAGATGCCTTCTTTACAGTGCCAGGCTTGTATTCATTGTACATAATTGAGCAGCTTTATTTATCCTCCGCTGTTTTTGAATACATCAATATCAAAATCCAAATATCTGGCTCTTGCCACTGGGAAACCACTGCACACAAGCTTGTGTGTGTTGATTATTGGCAAATGTTAGGGAGACAAGTCATGTGATGTGGGGTATGGGATGGGGAAGTTTCTAGTTCCGTGGCAAAATTTCTGTCTCCTGTACATGGCATCTTGGAATATCAGTTTTGCCTTTGTCCCTCTCAAGGAAAAATCATTTTCTATGGAGAAATATTACAGTGAGTTGTTTCCTCTCCAGGACAGTTCATCTGTCATCCAGTTCATGGCTCGAGCCAAGGCGAAGGTGGATCCTGCCCTGCGGGTGGTGGAAATAGCCAGCGGGAACCCGGAAGAGATGACGGTGAGTCAGCCATGCCTGCCTGGCACAGCCCTCCTGAGAGGGTGGGGGAAGCTCTTTGATTGGAGACATATGTGGAGCTGGAATTTGAGGGGAAAGATAGTCGGTGAGCCAAGGAGGGTTTGTCGTGGACCCAGGGCCATGCCTGCCTTGGCTTCCAGGCCCTCATGGAAAGCAACTTTGTTTGCTATTATTGTGTTAGCACTGTTCTTTAGGATGCCTTCATTATGTGAAAGTTTCCTGCTATTACTGAGCAAAGGAAAAATACCCTCTGGAAGTACCCTAGGCGGGGAGGAGATTTCCACTCCAAAGCCAGAAATACTTACATCTTTTTTCAGACCTTTCCCTGAAATGTCTGCCTTTCTATTTACATTTATCATTGTCAGTAAACACTGGGTGTCCTAAAAACAAGTTATTTGGTTAAATTGAAGAGGTTGTATTCAAACTGTAAAGACCTAGAACTTCCTTCACACTTCCATATGCATCTTCCATAAAGAGCATGGGTTCATGGTGGCTGAGGCAAACCTTAATGCTTAGGAAAGGGTTGGGAGGAAAGCGTGGCCTTGGAATCTTGCCTTTATTTTCATCATTTCTTGTTGGACTCCGGCACTCAGGTCCTGGGGGTGGAGAAAGAGGAGGCAGCAACCTATAAACTCTTTTGCCAGTGAGCCCTGCAACAAGGTCTCCTGTTAGCAAGGAGTGTGCCTCTCAAGGGAGACTTGCCTGCTCTTGGAAGAGTGTGTAACCATAACGATTTTATAAACAGAATAAGTTCACAAAATTATGTACTTACACACAAAAAAGATTGTTAACTTACTTTCTGTAACAAAGATGACACATATTGAACACTTGGAAAGGTCAGGCAGGTAGATCCCAAATCTACTCCTTAAAGGCCTTAACTAGGAGGATTCCGACAGAAAAGAAATCCTTAGAGATTTCAGTAAAATTTCAATCCTGTTCCTATTTCTGGTAAGTAGGAATGGAGAGTATTAGCAAGTTCCACATGAACAGGAGTGCCTGACAGGGTACAGGATGGCGATGCGACCTATGAGGTAGCACTGCACATCATTGCAGGGTGTGTGTCAGAGGTAGGCCCGTACCCTTTTATTCACCTCAGTTCCATCCAAGCATGAGTTTTGATAATAATAAAAATAAAATGGAAAGCCTTTCAAGTTCTTCACTACTTAAGGTCAGTTTTGAGATTGGCTATTGGCTTCACAGCCATTTAGAATAGCTACTGATTCAGACTGTCACCTGGGAAGTGAGCACTGTCACCTGGAAGTGCTCATTATCATAGCCCTGGTTGCAGTTTTACAGTGAAATACACACCCAATATCAGAAGTTTAGAACGTTCTGGTAGACACAGTGTTAACAGTTAAGGACCAATGGAAATAATTAATGGACTTCCTAGAGGTGAAAATCCCCAGGGATAGATGGAAAAAAAAAAATAAATAACCGGGTACACTGCCTTGTTTTAGAGAACTAACCTGTGGGATCCAGGAAGTTTCTTAACATCTCCTTTGGGATTCTGAGTCATTTCTCTTCTCCCAAAATACTACTTCTACCAATTTCTGTGCCATTTTGAACATTGTGGTAATATTTCGATTATCAAGAATTCTGGGGAATACACTTTTTTTTAACTGTAGTTCCAAAACTCACCAGCAAACACACACGTGGACAATTCCGTGAGGCCCCCTTCTCCCTCTTTTCCAGTACTACCCTTTCAGTTTATGCTGTGTGTTCTCAAATTTCCTGGCAGGAAAAAAATTGTAAATAGGAAGGCTATCGTGTTTAGAACAAGCACATTCTCCCCTGCATGGTTCTTTTAAGTGCCTGGCTCTCTGTCAGCTGTCCATCTGAGGAAGAATTTCCAAAGAGGCTAACCACCAAATTTAAATTGGGCTGAATTTCACAAGACTTCAGATTGGGATCCAAATTTTTATGGCCTTGGAATGAACAGGAAATGTATTTGTGCCTGGTATCAAACAGGGCATGGCTGAGAAAAAGAAAACAATCAGATTTTTAATCACAAAAAGTATACATGGTAGTAAATTTAAATGGTAAGGAAATCAAATTTTCTTTAATTTTCCTGTAATTCTTTGTGTTTTTTATTTTTATACCATGGTACTAGTAGTGCTGTATATAGCATTTGGGTGAATAAAATAACTAAAAATATGTATGAGCTTTTTGAGGCATGTGCTGTGGTGTGTGTGTGTGTGTGTGTGTGTGTGTGTGTGTGTGTGTGTGTGTCCATGGTGTATCCATGCATCTGGGGTAATTTCTAGGTAGTGTGTTAGCAGGTGTTCAAGACCAACCCCAGCAAGCTTATCTGGCTTCATACAGACTCAGACCCAAGAATTTCATGTGGAAGTTGTGTTACTTCAGAATCAGTGTTAAGCTGTGAGGTGCCAATAATTTGTTGTATTTTATATTTGACCCAACCTTGTTTACTCTCCAGGAAGTGAGTTAGACGTATGAGGGAAAAGAACAGAGAACTCATGGTGGCATAGTAATGTCATAAAGATTACAAGTAAGGGGAACCCAGTTGATTATGCCCTGGGAAGCTGGTTCTTATGAAGAAGAGTCCACCCCAGCAATGCACAGGAGTCCCTCTTACCCACAATTTCACTTCTCACAGTTTCAGCTACCCATAGTTACCTGTAGTCTGAAGCTATCACATAGAAAATCCCAGAAATAACTCTTGTTAGTAAGTTTTATTGTAGTGCTTGTTATAATTATTCTGTCTTGTTATTATTGTTTGTCTCTTACCATACCTTAAACTTTATCACAGGTATGCACATACAGGAAAAACACAGATATTTCAGTATTCTCCATGTTTCCATGGTTTCAGGGATCCATTGAGGGCCTGAATATATGAAAATATGGATAGGCTCCAGAGATTTTTTTGACCCCATTCATTCAGTTTAAAAAGAACATCATAAGATTGGTGAGGAAGCCCCCCGACCCTAGAACTGGTTCCTGAGACCTGAGGTGAGGCAAAAGACTCAGCAAGCTCTCCATGTTTTTAAGGAGAATGGCCAAGAACTAAGGCCAGAAATTCTCCTGAGACAAAGTAAGAGACTCTAGAACTGTTACTATTGCGACCTGTACTGGAAAACATTGCCCCAAATTCCCTTCTAGATCTGTAAAAGAAGCTGGCATAAATTCCTCCTATTTTCATAATACCTTCAAGCAGAATATATAATAAACATGGTTCCACAGATAAATAAGTAAATCGCGGACATAGAGAACGTGGCCATAGTGAGATCTCACTAGCAAGAGTAGAAATCTGATATGTTGCCCCGGCAGAATCAGAGTGGATGGGAAGAAATCTGGGAGCTCTCAGAATTACCAGAGAGCCAGACTGAGGCTATGCCTCACTCTAAGTGAGTGGCTTCCTGTCATGACCATGATTATCCTCATCATCATTGTCATTATTTTGAAACTACAGAATCCATTTCTAAATTGAAATATTCCTTGGCCCAATCAAGACTGGTGTACCTGGAATCCCCCCTATTTCCTTCACCCCCAAAGGGGCCACTGCCATGGAAGTTTGTAGTTTATAGTGTGGTGACCCACACATCAAACTCTTCCACTAGACTCTAAATGTTAAGTACCTCGACAGCCCCCAGCAGGTAAATGTGCACACGCAGCCTTGCAGCACAGCATACGGGTTGGTTCAACGTAACTGTGCAGAAGAGGTGAAGACAGCTTCATGGGAGGAGTGACTCCTGAGTGAATATTGAGGGAATTTTCGAGAAGACAAGGGAAGATCAGATGAAATCAGGTGGTAACTTGAATTGAATTTTCAACATGTACACCTTGGAATGAGCTATGTGCATAAGTAGGTTCTTAGCTAGATGCTTCTGTTGAGACCCAGAGAGAAGTGGGGCAGAGAGCCAGGGCAGTAGAGAGGAAAGGAAGCATGGGTGAAATTTCTGGAGACACCCTTTCCTAAAATACCTCAGAGTTTGTTATGCACCAAAGCAAGGGAGCTGGGCTTTCATACTCCTGTACCTGTAGGTCATCAAGAAGGGACTGTGCCTCTGGTCAAAAACCCCAGGGTTCTTCACTGTCCTTCCCTGAATCCTGGGGTAGAGTGCTGCTAGCAGGGAAGGCATAGAAAAGCTGGAGTCAGGTGTACTGACCCCACAGAGGAGAACACAGAAGGATCTGGGGAGAGAACCAGAGTATGTGCTACCCATGGAGCTCTCTACTCTGTTCATGCCTTGGGTGCTCTGCTCAATGTCCTGCAAGGCTGAATGATTTCGTTGCTGTATAGATGCTGGTATCTGCACAATTCCTGTCTTTATCACTCTGATATCATCCCTATGCTCTAAGTATTTTTACTTTCATTCTTTGTTGAAGAAACTGAGGCTCTTGGAGGTGAAGAGGACTGCCTGAAGTTTGACAGCTTGGTCGGTGGAAGAGCCAGGACTGGCCCCTTGGTGTTTTAAAAATCCTCCCAGGGGATGGTGGTGCGCACCTGTTATTCCACCAATGGGGTGGGGGGGTGCGGGTCTGAAACCTACCTGTGTACCCTAAGTCATCTTTAATGCCTTGCTTCTGGAACCTTCCTATTACGCAGTGCCTTGCATACTGGGATTCCCATTCTGAGTAAGGTGCAGAATCACAGAATGATAAACAGCTGACCTTCTATCTTAGAAGTGGCCCTTGGTCACCTCAGTGGCCCTTGGTCTGTTGATTTTGGAGCTTTCCTTCTTGGAGCCCGATCCCTAACCAGATATGAAGTCAATAGAAGAATCAACACTCCTTGGAATTCTCCATTGGTTGAAGCAAATGAGCTATATTCCCCCTTTTCCCTGTAAACTGTATAGAGTGGTGGTAATCATCAAAGGGCCTACATATATATAAAAGCATCTCAGCAAAGAGCTTGGCATGTAGTAAATATTCTACAAATGTAACCCATCATTTCTAGCAAAGTTCTTAGCAGCAGCTCAGCTCTTTCCTTTGCAAATTCTTACCAAGCCAGGGATTCTGAAATCCACTACGTGGTAGGCCCAGAGCCTGATTTGACATCTCTGTTTCTTACAGCACAGACTAAAAGGATGCACCTTGCCAAATGCAGTTTACTTTCTGTTCATTTATACCATCTCCACAAGTCTCTCTGCGTCCTTGAACGTGCATGCTTTCTGAGCTGCATTCTAAAAGCAGTAAGGCATCATCCCACTGAGAGCATTTCTTCTGGCCCTCACTGCCATTCCTCTGTGCTCCCTCCCCTATCACCCCCACTGCCATTGGATGGATTGGAAGCAGGTGAAAATGTCATTTTAGGCTCAAGTGTTTTTCATTTTCCACTTTTTATCTTATATAGTGTTACGGCTTAGATCTGGAGTGTCCCCCCAAAAGCCTCATGCATGTGGATGTGTGGATTACCTTATGAATACCTACTGTGTGCTATTGGAGGTGGGGCCTGACCTGGAGGGGCGTGTGCTGTTCCGCCCCTCTTCCCTTACTTGGGCCATGCTGTGTGAACAGCCTGTCTCCTGCCGTGCGCTTCTTCCTTTGCCAGCTCCCCATGTATGGACTGTGTCCTAAAGCTGTAAACTGAAATAAATCTTCCCTCCTTTTAATTGTAGATGTTGGGTATTCTGTCCCAGCAACAAATAAGTAACTAAGACACATGCATTCCTGATTTCCTTTGAGACAAGTGTGTGGAGTTCACTTTTGAGAGTATCTAGCCATTCTGACAGAGCTTCGGCCAGCCTGGGAACTGGGCTTGAGCCACGTCGCTAGTGGTGCAGACCTAGCTGTGCCTCCTATCACTGGAAGCTTTGTCCAGCCCATCCATGTGTGGCCACATTCTCAGGCCCTGTGGAGACCTATATTTCCAGCTACTGCAGTAAGCCTATTTGCAGTCAGAACGTAAAAGTTTCCAGAAACACATGAGTGAATCAATTGCTGTGGTTTAGGCTTACCAGCTGCCTCAGGCTGAAAGCTGGCTCCTGGTCCAGCCTCAGGTGCATTGAACTCTACAGCATCAGCCACGGTGCCCAGTGTCTGGACTGCTCAAAGACTCCACTGAGACCAAGCTCTGCATTTTCTCCTGTTTGATTAGCATCTGGCCCACAAATCATAAACATGTGATCATCCATTCCTGGGCTACTCAGAACTTCTGCCTTTCCCATCTCCCGGCCTCTTACTACCCTCGTAGCCACTCCTCTAAAACCAGTAGGCCTCCCACCCCCATCCTCAGTCTTTTTCATCCTTTCATATATCTTCCGTATTGAAGCATGAGTCGACCCTGGGGAAATTTCCCCTGCAGCCCTGTCTTTGGGGATGTTTGTCCCTTGTACCCCCACAGCCACTTCTTGTCTATACTCTCTTTGTAGCCAGAGTGCTCTTTGCAAAATGCAAACCGTGCAGCTCTCTTATTCTAACCCCTCCATTAGCTTCCTGTTCTGCATTAGAGAAACCATTTGATTTCTTATGAGTGTTTACTGTGTCACCCAGGCTAGTCCCAAATTCTTGGGCTCAAACAGTTCTGCATCAGCCTCCCAAGTAGCTGGGACTACAGGTGTGCACCATCACATCTGGCTAAGTACACAACTCTTTTTATCTCTTTTTATTTATTTTTTTTTTTTGGTAGTGTTGGGGTTCAAACCCAGGGCCTCATGCGTGCCAGGTAAGCAGTACCCCGTGAGTCTTCCCACAGCCCTGACACACAGGTCTGAATGTAGCTCCAACTCTTCTGGTGTGACCAGCCTCATCTGAACCTCTTTTTATGGCTTCTTGTTCGTTGTGTTTACTCCAATCCACTAGCCAGTGTTAGTACCTCACCCCCTTCCAAGCTCATGCCTCCCAAATGAGTTTTGCACATGCTGTTTTCTCTCCTTAAATGGTCTTCTCTCCTCTTCTGACTGGTTAACTTCTGCTTCTCCTTTGGCTCTCAGCTCAGGCAATTCCTTGGGGAGTTCAGTGAAATCACACCCACATGACTATCGCAGTCCTTTATGGCCATGATCTTCTTCCTAACAGCCCTTTCCAGTTGAATGACTTGGCATGTGTTTTATTTGTCGGACTAGTATTATTTAGAAGCTGAGTGTTCTGGGAGAGCAGTCTAGCTGTTTTGTTCATTGATGAGTCTCTGCAGTGTCTGGCACAAAGCAGGTAATACATGCACAGTTGGAGGGATAGGTGGACTGATCGGTGGGTGGATGGATGTGTTTATCTTTTTTTTAAACAACCAAATCACTACTTTTTCTGTTTTATATACTGGGTGCCACACTAAAATTTGTGTTTATCTTTTTTTTTTCTTCTATAAGAATTTGAAATTGCTACATTTCAAAGAACTCAAAGAATGATTAATTATGCTGTAAGGAGGAGGTCAGGGCAAGCTTCTTGAAGTGGGAGATATTAGAAAAAAACTCAAAAATGTTTTGCCATAGCTTTAAATTCTCAGTGAATAGACAGATGGGTGGGCAAGTCTCTCCCAATAAAAATAATGTTTACAAACATATTTTTGAGGTAGGGAGAAAAAAATCACACTCAGAGACATAAGCTGCAAATCCCATCATCTCTTGTTACAGACACGATCATATTCATGCATCTTCTGCTGTGGTCACAAGGACATTGGATTGAGTAATGTGCACACTCTTGAGTCATGTAATGATGAACTGCTACATTCATTGGTTCAGAAGACAAGAGTATATGCAGTCAAGCCTTTTAAAAATACATAGTTTCCTGGAACCCACAGAGTGAGAAGACCTTAGGACTGGGACCACAATGTATTCAGCTTGGTTGTAAAGCTATTTTGTGGAGTCCAGGGCTCTCCTGAGTTGGACCAACGCTGCTGCAGCTGGCATAAGGAGGAACAGGGGTCGGGAAAGAGGCTAGTCAGCTAGGCTAAGATGGGCTGCCCACCTTTTTATTTAACAACCAGTCACTACTTTTTATATACTGGGGTGCCACACTAAAGTTTGTGTTTATCTTTTTTTTTTCCTTCTATAAGAAGTTGAAATTGCTATATTTCAAAGAACTCAAAGAATGATTAATTATGTTGCAAGGAGGAGGTCAGGGCAAGCTTCTTGAAGTGGGAGATATTAGAAAAAAATCTGAAAAAAATATTTTGGCATAGCTTTAAATTCTCAGTTCATAAAATGTTAAAAAGTAAAGATTAGAAAAGAGAAAAAATTACCTAGAGTCTCAAACAACCTTGATCTACTTTTTAAATTTCTTACCATTTTCATGAAATTCTATATATTGAATTGATTTCTGCATTTTTAATTTGGTGTTATAGCATTTATCAGTTTTCCTATGTTACTACCATGCTCACAGAAGTACCTGAAACATGAAAATAAGGTCAAATAATGACTATATATTCTTGCTGCATCATATTAAGGCTTTACTTAACTCTTCCTACTTAAAATGTGTTATGTGGACATGAAGCATTATAAGAATTCATTTCAGTAGCTTTATCAGCCCGCTGAATCTCTATATAATGAATTATGTAAGCCTTCAGCATATATTCAATATATATTTGCATGAGCCACCATTTTTAACTTGTTAAAATTTGACAGCCAGATTTTGTGATCAACTGTACATTACTTATCTATCCTTTATTGGACATTTAGAATATTTCTGATTCTGTACCATATAAATAATTCTTCAGTGACCATCTTTGAGTATAATTTTTTTCTGTTTTTCTGCCTTTGGCTATGATTTTTTTTTCTCTCATGCCTTTGGTTTTGTCTTTAAGTACCAAACTAATGGATCAAATGGTACAGGCATTTTTAAGATGAGCAATAGAGAAGGCTATCAGATGGGCCAAGATGAAAGGGCACTGCATCCAACAGAAGCAACATGCAGCGAGGGAAGGAACCCCAGGGAGCTGGCTCTCCTGGCTGGAAGGAGAGTGCATGACCTGGGAATGGCTGGACTGCAAAGGAGGAGACCAGATTGCAGGAGGCCAGTCCCCAAGGTTAGATGCTCAGTATAAAGGGAAGCCGGTGATAGGGGAGTTGAGAGCAGCGACAAGATGACATTTTGTTTTGGAAAGGTGACTCTAACCAAAAGGGATTCTCTCAAAGCCTTCTAAAACAGCACTCATGACCCAAAGGTCCAGGCAGAAACTGAAGCAGTAACTGAGGATAGAGACCTGGAGGACAGAGAGGAAAGCTCAGAGGCTTCTCCAGGATCCCCCAGATCATTATGGTGGAGACAAGACCCAATCACCAGTGAGTCTCCTCCCTGTGACCTGTGCTGCTCTTCCTCTTTGTTTTGTTTTTACTTGAAATGTAACTTCTTGGAACTTCAGGACTCTCAGATCATCACCCACGGTGAATGCACTGGAGTTACGATGTGAGAGAATGGACTCTGCCAACGCATAGAGCACACGTTCAAAGGGATGGACCACATCACTGAAAAATAATAGGAAAGGAAGCACAGATTCCAGGGAAGTGAGAGGGCTGTCTCATGGAATTTACCAGACTGAACTGTAGCAGCCACTCAGCTGTCTCTGTGTCAACACAGTCAGGCCTCCAAAGTGGCTTTGCTGGGACACAGGTATCAGTCATTCTAAAAATCGATCTAGGTTCGTGCAGGGGCTGGACTTCACAACTAACCCTCACTGAGCTCTCAGCCTGGCTCAGCAATTCCCCGACAAGGAGAAGGTTTAGAATCTTTCACTGAGTATCCAGACTTTTGTGTAACTATTGTGTTTTCGCTTCCAGGCCCCCCATTTTCACAAGGGAGGAAACAGAGGAGCGTCCCGGTTGCTTCAGGTAGCACTAGGACAGGCACTAGGCTAGCTTTCCTCCCTCCTCATCTTTCCTTCTGGTGTGGTACTTTGAAGTTCATCTGGACACAACAGCCTGAGAGAGTTTGCCTGTGAGGGGGGTGATTTGGTCCAAAGACATGAAAAGGGGGCAGGAATCACTTATGTGAACCACATAGTGAGTTTAGGAGGACAGACTTTAGAATTCGTTACTATCTCACCACTTTCCACCTCCACTGCCAGATGTTCCTCCCCTAGGGTTGCCTGTGGTCTGCAGGTCATTCTTTATAACAACCCAGGCTAGAAATGACCTCAGTGCCCACCAGCAGTAACATGGACTAGTATATAATGGTATATCCACAGAATGGACTATTAGATATCAGTGAGAATAGAGATGCTACCATAGACTCTTCCAGGCATCATACTAAGAGAAAGAAGCCATACACAGGAGTTCCCATAGTGTCATTCAATTTACAGAGAGGATAAAAGCAGGTAATGCTAACCCAGGCTGTTAGGAGTCAGAATAGGAGAAACTCTTGGTGAGGGTCATGCCCAAAGAGAGTGAAAGGAGCTTCTGAGGAGTTGGCCACACCCCATTTTTTCAGGGTGTTGTTACATAGACACCTTTAGCAAACAGTATATGAACATTCAATGAGCTTAGGGTATGAACACAAATTTTCTTTATTACTTTAGACTTCAAGGGATCATTTTATTTTTCCCTTTCTATTAATACATATATGTGATACACAATGGTTACACTGAGTTTGAGTGTTTTGTATACTATATATTACAAGAAATCATTTCTTAAAACTAAAACATAGTTAACCATGCACAGCTTTTAAAAATCCCATAAATGTTAGCAATGCTAACCAAGAGCGTGCTATTTTTGTCAAAGTGGGCTCGGTGCCATCTGCTATATGAGGAGAAGATGTTCTGCATTCATTATCCCCTTGATCCTCGGGGAAGGTACTGTTCTGCCCCTGTTTCATAGATAAGAATATTGAAGCTCAGAGAGGTAGACTACCTTATACAAGGTCACTTGGTTAATGAGTCTGTCTCACACAGAGGCCCTATTTCTATTTCTAGAAGTGCCTGCCATGTATTGAAAGAGTTTTCTCTCCCTTGTCATGAGTAGGAATGAGTGGTTTCAGCTCTGTCCAATTTCCCTTGATCCAGTACTTTGGATTCATGATCCACAGATGGGACTGTGGCAGCCTGTTGGTCTCATGGATGGCATCCACTCTCCCCCACCTCCAGCGTCCACACATACACTCTATAACCCTTAGCTTTGGGAATAGAGACAAGGAGAGAAAGCTGGTAGCATCTTCTTTGTTGCCAGGGAAGGAGCAATAAAGAATCATTTAATCACCAGATAGTTTATAAAGAAGGCCAGTGTCAGCCAGGCACTCTCTAGTGGTGGGTATACACTCAGATTTGAAGGTTTATGATGCCTAGCCCTTGGTTCAAATCCTGACTCTGTATTTAAGCTGCACAGCCTACAGCCATGTTCTCTCTAGACCTCTGTTTCCCCATTTGTAAACCAGATGTTGAAGACCTTAGGGTTTATGAATTAGACACAGATCACAAGCAAAGCACAGAGCCTAACTAAGGAATATTATATAAATGTTAGAGAGAGATGAGAGCCAGGCCCTCAAAATATAAAAGATAAGAAGTACTGGGAAGTATCAAGTCAAGATAATGCCTAGTCATTGTGTGGGCTTGGGTATGAAGTTGGACCACTGGGCTTCAGAGACCAGTGAGGCCCCTTGGCAAAGGCAGAATATCAGCCGGCACCAAGGATTGAACTAGGTAGATGATGAGAGCTTCAGGGAAATGGCTTGGGCAAAGAACTGTCCTGGGGCTAGCTGGTCTGGTGCCACGGAGATGATAATCACCCAGAAATGGAATTTTTGCCTCTTCGGCAATGAGAAGCTTGAATAGGACCAGGAAGTGGGGGGGGGGGGCGCTCTTTGGGGAGGAAGGGAACAATAGATACTCTGAAATTTACAAAACCACACTCCCTTCTGACTAGTGAGGCTGAAGCAGAGTTAAAGAGTGTAGTCAGTGGATAGCTGGTTCACGCTGAATAATCACACCGGTGATTAGAGGGATTCTGATTTTGTTTGCCAGTTTCTGTGCTATAAACATACCCAGCATGCTCATGGCCTATTTTAACTGCTATCATAGTGTCACTAGATACAGAGTAGGGGAGGTATGTCTACTTGGTTCTTATGAGCAGCTATGAGCCAGCCTCAGCCTACCACTGAGTTTCTGTGAAAGCTGGGAAAATGTGCCTTATTAAGACATAGGCTCCAATTGCATGTGACCCTCCCTGAAAACCCCAGCACAGCTGCTCAAGTGAGTTCCTTCAGTGCGTTAGGCACAGCCACCAGACCCAACGCAGACTGTGTCCTAACCCTAGTGGAGCCCACAGTCCATAAGCAAAAGTGGCATTAATCAAATAATCTCACTAAGTTATGCCTTGAGTAAAACACAGAAAGGAATACTGTCTTGCATGATAGGCATTGCTATGTTACTTGTTTCAAAACCAAAACAACAAGGTAGGCTTGAATTCACCATGCTTTTATGCGGGGTTGTTATTGTTACAACCCGTGTAAGGCCTGGCGCTTGGGTTTCACATTTTCCTTTTTGTCCTAGGTGGTTTTTGAGGCCTTGCACAACCTGGAGCCCCGTGGCTATGTGGTGGGGTGGATCATTGCCATAAGTTTGCTGGTGGGAATCCTCATCTTCCTGCTCCTAGCAGTGCTGCTCTGGAAGGTAAGTGTGGGACTTATAGGTCCCTAAGGAGTCCCCACCGTGGATCCCAGCTCTCCTGCGTCTCCAGCACTTTGGAAGACACTTCCTGTTGGAGTTTCCTTCGTGGTACAGGTACAGGTGAGGTCAGTGTTGTCTTTAGGCAAGAAATGGAGTCTTGGCTATACTTGGGGCATTTTCAACCAATGATTTGGGTCACTTTACAGACAGAGAAAATTCCCAATCTCTCCTTCTCTTTCCTATCTTTTGAAAGTTTCACTAATCCTGGTGTAGGTTGGTGGGAACCTAATTCCAAAATAAACTTGTGGATAACAGCTCCAATAAGTGGTTTACCATTTACTTGAAGAAACAAAAAGGGAACTCCAGAGAAAATTCTTCTTCTTTTCTCCCATGGACTATGACAAAGACTTCTGAAGTCAGGTGTCGTGGCACCTACCTGCAATCCCAGCATTCAGGAGGGTAAGGCAGGAGGATTGCTGTGAGTTCAAGGCCAGCCTGGGTTGCATAATGAGTTCAGAAGCACACTGGATTATATAGTGAGACCCTGTCTCAAAAAAAAAAAAAATAAGATTTCTGTCCAGAAATGTCAGGTAATTGAAATGTCTACAGGTTTAGAGCACAGCCTGGGAGGTCTGTCTCCTGTACTGGGTGTAATGATCCAGATGAGTGAGGACCAAGGTTTTCCTTGTTTCCACTGTGTCCACAACTCTAAGACCATCATTGAGGCTTCTGACATAAAACTCCAAGCTTTTCCCTTCAGGTCCTGGATGCAAGTGGAAACAATCACTTAGATTATTATTTATAAATATCGTAGGCTCAAATACTTGATTTATTTGATAATATCAGTGATATTCATGTATTGATCAAACATGACACACATAAGGAATGCATGTTCCAGAAGCAGCCATGGTGAATGTCATGCTGCTCCCTTTTTCTCTGCATATATAGACGTCAATGGGCATTCTCATAGGGCTAACCTATTTTTAATAAAATTTCCAGTGCATATCAATATATTTTAAGCAAAATATGTCTAAATTTAAAGCAGTGAATTATTAATCAGAAAGAAAATGTATTTTTCAAAATATCCAAGCAATCTAGAAAGAGCAAAAAAAAGTGTTTATTCTACTTTTCTCAGTTGAACAATTGGATCTATTGATTAAATTCAGAAATACTTGCCTGAAAAGGAGTCAGAGTTTGAAGAAATACATGTATTTCTTAATAAATATTTATTAAGTATATGACTTGAAAATAAATTTATTTATATTCCTATGCTTTTTGGACAGCCCATATGCATTTTTGTAATCTATTGTTCCCTGAAGACAACACTGTGACCATCTTCTATGTTAAACCCATTTTCAGCCATAACTTTTTTTTGGTGGCATGGTGATGGTGGTAGTGATGATACTGGGGACAGAACTCAGGGCCCACACATTGAGCTACATTCTAGTCCCTTTTTTGAGACAAGGCCTAGCTAAATTGCTAATTTGCCCAATCTTGCTCAAACTTACAATCCTTCCTAAACTGCTCAGATGGCTGGGATCACAGGCTTGCACCACTAGGCCTGTCTTTGGCCACATCTAAAAGCTATAATGCCTGCTGTTTATTCTCTAGGTCCCTAGTGTTGGTATTTAGGTTGTTACTGGTTGCACTGATCTTTTGTACAGAAATCTTTCATTATATTCTTAGAATAAAACCATAGGAATAAGATTATCAAACCTTTTATTTCATATTGCATATCGTGCTCTAGAAGGGTTATACCAATTCATCCTCCCACACTCAATAAATCAAAGTTTTCATTTGCCTGTACACTTGCCAACAGTGAATGTTATTTTTTTTTAATCAGCCCATTTGTAGTTTATTTACTCTGCATTGTCAGACATAGTCTTAATTCTCCCTTTTTTCCAACTCCAACTCTTTCCAGCTGAGATGGCCTCTGGTCTGTGGGTGGAAAATAAAGCCTGCTCAGTGTTTGGAATCTGAAAATACACACTTCTTGCTGTGCAGTGAGATCTTTGGGGAGACTGTGTTGTGTGTGTTCCTTCTACTCTTAATGGCCTCTTGAAAGGACAGGGGATGCTTTGCTCCTCTGTGGCTGGGCTGTATGGGAGCAGACAAAGACATGGAGCAGGGGGCATCATGGCTGGAACCTGCTGTCCTGTGTGGCATGCATAGGTTCTTTCTGGCCACCTACGTGGCTCTGTGACTTAGGGTGTCTCTCGTCTCATGTGCATACTCTCCTGCTTCTTCCCAACCTGCCATATGTTTTGCTTTGCTTTTGTTGTGTTTTTTTAAAATATAGTGGCCAGCATCCTGAGCTCACCCAGATGAGTGGGATCTAAAATACCAGGTCCTGAGAATCCAGACATCACCCTCTATGACAGACATAGGAAGAGGTCAGCATGACTACCGCTAATGATCATCCCAAACAGAGTCACCGTGCGTGCTTCAACACAGACAGGGTCTTGCTTTGTGGAAAGAAATCTGTCTCCAGAGGCTGTCTGGATCAGACAGCTCTGCTAGTCACCAGAAAGCAGTATTTCATTTTAGTCCCTGCTTACAGAACACTTGATGTGACCCAAATGGGACTCAGTGTGCAAGGATGCAGCGATGAATATGCCTGCACCCTGCCCTTGAACCTTCACCTTCTAGCACTTGGGCTGGTACATGTAATGAGGAGTGGTAGTTAATGCTGTGAAGCAACTGCTGTGGAAACAGCAGGAAGCATGGATTCTCCTTCCTCACCCACAGGGGAGAAGAAAAGGCCACAGAGTACAGTGCAGGGGATGAGAGCTTGGGCTTTGTGGGCTGGCTGCTGTGCGCCGCAGTCCTGGCTCTCTTCAGGGAGTTGCTAACCCACTGTGACCTTAAAATTTCTGTTCTGTAAGAAAAAGGAGACCATCACCTCTCTCCTAATGTGTAGAAGTTATGCAGGGAAATGCATCACACCGTGCTTAACACACAGAAGCCTTTGACAGAGGCCAGAGAACTTTTCACCAATGAAGTCTCATTCATGTTGGAACTGGGGTGTTTGATGAGTCCTTCAGGCTGGAAGGGCACGAGGATGGATGTTTCATCTGAAGAGAAGAAATGGGGAGAGAAAATAAGCAGGGTTTGTGGGGTGCATCTTGTCAGTTCTGTCACAGGAGGCAGTAGGTGATCTTCAGAGAGACCATCTACCACCATCATTTGTGCCCTGCTAACCAGGTCAAAGCAGAGGCCTGGGATTCTGTAAGCAGAGAGTGATGAAAACAGACCTTTCTGAAAAGACATCCATAACCATGTAGGGGCAAGGTCAGTCACTATGGGAGAGAGGAGGGGTCTAAGTCAGGACAGACAGGATTTGGTGTCCAATTGGATTTTAAAAGTTAGGGAGAATTAAAGAGAAGCAGACTTTCCTCATTTTAGCTCAGAAAATGGCTGGTTGCCCATGAAGATGGATGGGTCTTTAGAGTCCCATAAAGCTTTCCTCATGTGGGTACAGACAGCCAAAAACTGGGCTCCGTGTCATTCCACCATACTGTGGAGCCAAAGCAGATACACACTGGCTGAGCTTCAGGGGAGGAGACATTGACCCTGATTTTCAGAGGGAGAAGTGGTAAGGAATTTGTGGCTGTCCTTATCCGCCACATACATGATGTTCGGCAATGTGGGAAAAATCTTTTCCTTAAAAGACACTATTACAAAGGAAAATTCACCTGCCAAGAAGTGTTGTTTTGTTTTACAGTAGATATAACCTCCTCTGTTCTTTCACAGTGTCATAGATAGAATCACAGTTGAATCCTGTTGGGCAAAAGAGCAAATGCTGATATGGCTCTGTAAGTAGTGTGCACAGCTTTAAGGCAGCAAGGAGCTAGCCAGAGAAGCTTATTTAGGAGAAAAATCAACAACAACACTTTCTTGAAGAGCTAATTATATAATGACTTTATAAAAGATTGAAGGGGGCAGTGAAACGTAGGCTTATTTTAGAGACCTTCATATTCCTAAAACTTCAACCACAGGTGTCTTATCAACTCTGATTTCTTACAACCTAAAAGCGATATGTTATATGTAGAAGTGAAGAACCAATTTCACAATGACAGTACAAGTCCATAGAAACTGATCAAATAATGAGGCTAAACAGTCCAGCCATTATTATCTTACATGGGGAGGTCTTAGTAGTTCCATCTTATTAGCATATTCCACATATAGTTCCCTCTATTTCTGTCTAGGAGACCCACGGAGTGGCACCCACTTGCCCCAGCTTTTGACCTTGCAACCTATGGTTACTTGCCACTGCCTTGAGTTCGTGAGGCAAAAGTGATTGTTCCAAAACTGTGTGGCATAAACACGAGCCATGACATGGTTCTAAAGGCTCATGAAAGCAGCTGACTATGTTGATGTGTTCATGTATAACACAGGCCTGCAGGTCTGCATGTTTTGTGGCACAGGTGTTTGGTACCTACATTTGGCAGGCAGTATTAGGTCCCTACTCCGTGGCAGGCCTTGGACACAGATAAATAGCAGAGCCCCATTATAATCTTGAAGACCACTGAGAAAGAAGTTTTGTAACCAGAGATGGTAGCTGAGGAGCAAACCGGACTTGGCAGGGAACAACGAGTTGCCCCTTCCATATGTGCACCATGGGGCTACTCGTTGTTTATCTAAAGCAGAAATCCCTTCTGGGGCAAATAAATGCCTTCTTCAGAACTGACCTCCAGGCTCCCTGTCTCTGTGCTCAGCAGCCCAGCCTCCCCACTGTCCCTGCCACATGCAGCTCCCTGGGGAACTTCCAGAAGGCTCTGCTGACTTTGCAGGCAGGCGCGTTCTCCTGCCTAGCAGCAGTAGGCCCTGGCTCCCACACAAAATCCACAGTGGGGCCCCAAGCTAACCAGAACTTTCTTCAAATACTGAAATGGATCTTAATCGGCCTTCACACAGCCGAGATGTTAGCAGACTCCGGGAGCCATAATTTAAACTTTATGTGCAGGCCTTACAGTGGCCTGCCAAACCACTGTGCAGGAAGAAAACTTTGAAATATGAAACTCTCTCAAGGGAGAAAAAAATCCAAATAAATCCTCTCTCCTTTCCTTTAGTTCTGAAATGGGATTGAAGATGCCCAGGCCTGGTACCTATTCATAAATGCCTGTTAATGATGAGAATGCTTAGTTGCTCAGAGGTATAGTAAGCAGAATAAGTCTGCGTGTAACTTGTACCTTTAAGAAATACCTTCAGCTTATTACAGCAGTCTGATCCTTGCAGAAAGACAGCAAGATTTCTTCTTTTAGAAGAAAGATACCCCCTTTCCTTCCCCCCCCCTCCTATCTCTCCTCCATCCTGTGTCTGTTTGTTTGCAGTTTGCCAAAATACATAGACCACCGCTCAGCAACAGAGAAATCTTCCTCCACTGCTCCTGGCAAAGGATACTTTATCCCTTTTTCCCTCCTCCACTCGACCCTTGAAATGGCTTGGAGCAGAATAAAGTGACATTGCTTTGGCAGCCCTGTGGCCAGGCTCTTTCCTACCGGCCCAGGTCTGCCTCCCAAGTGGCAGAAAGCCTTGTTGCCCCTCAGATGAGGCTGCCTCAAACTCTCCATCAGCTAGGGCCATGCCAAGAGCCTACTGCATTTGTGTTTTTGAAGTTTTTATTTGAGAGTATTACTTGTGGCCTTGGTACCACACAGCTGTAATCCCCGTCCTCCAGGAGGCTGAGGCAAAGGACCACAAGTTTGGTGACTTGGGCAACTTAATGAGACTGTGTCTCAAAATTAAAAAAAAAAAAAAATGGGGTGGAGGGATTGGTATATAGCTAAGTGTGAATAAAGGCCCTTGGTTCAATGTGTAGTCCAAAAATTTACTTCTTGCCTCAAACAGAAATGCTTAGAAAACTATCTGTGAAATGGTGTAGAAAGTGTATAGTTTGGCAGTCTTTCTACAGGTCATTGAAGGTACCACCTCACCTCTAGACCAAGCTGTGAAAATCCTTCCTTGCTTCTCCTCCAGAGAGAGAGAGAGAAAGAGAGAGAGAGACTGCATGATATGTGCACACATTTATACCCCTCACACCACCTCGATTGAAACCATGTGCCAAAGACGTGCGGTGCGGCCTGTTTATGTGTGGAAGTAAATATTGGTCTGATACTGCATTGTCGGCATCTTGAGACAGAGACATGCTATGTAAATAGTCAAGTAACTGAAGAGACTGATAAACATGAGGCCTTGAGTTAGCCAGAGAAGGAATGTGTCCAAAGACTTGGAATGGCTGCCCAGGGAGGCAGCCCAAAGGCCCCACGAGTCTGGGATTGTCTGCCGGTTCCTGTACCCTGATGCAGCTGCGGAGGGAGAGGCTGGTACGCCGGGCTGCGCCCCAGGCCTACCCAGGCTTCACCTCCTCCTCAGTAGGAGCAGCCACCTTATTAGAGCTATTCAGGGGGGAATCCGCTGCTACCCTAGAAGTTTTCTGGCAGAACACTGATACAAGATTGTATCAGGAAACTGTATGTCTGTCACGAGGGCTCAGGGAGCTGCTCTTGAGACCACAAGGCCCCCAACAGGACCAGCGTAGACACAAAGCCAGAACACACAAGGCTTCCTCAGCCACCAACCGAGCAAAGCTTGGCTGGAATCTGCTCTAGGCTTTCTGTGTTTCTTTTACTACAAACAGAGCAGTTATAAACAGAGCCCGTGGCCCCTCAAGCAGCAGAGCAAGTCCTGGAAAGTTCCAGAAAAAGTTCAGGAAAACATTGACGCTCTTGGATTGGAAGTGAATGTGGGGTTGCTGGGGGCGCAGCTTAACCTCTCAATTAATCACTTCCTGGCAGCTTCAGTATGAGCTCAGTTGGCAGCAGAGAATAGATTTGCCTATCGCTTCTCCAAGTTTCCCCAAATACTCCTGAATGCTAACTAGGGGAGGTCTGTATGCCCAAGAGGCCTGAAGTAGAGACATGTATCAAGTTTTGATTTAACTTAATTGTTAAGAATTTGATAACTCTTAGTTTTATATTATATTTAGTTTAATATAAAAATAAACCTATATACAGGTACTTGAAATTTTCTGCAAGAGCAGATCTAAAGTGTTCTCACCACACACAAAAATGGCTCTCATGTGAGATGAGGAGTGTGTTAATTAACTTGATTGGACTCATGATTTTACAATGTATACTTGTGTCAAAACATAATAATTTGCACTTTCAATATTATCACTCATGCTTCAATAAAGCCAGGGGAATCTATTTTAAAATAAAACACGCCATATTTCTGATTCTCTACCTATTAATTATAGGGTTCTTCCTACCTGTGAACTTAGTGTCTAATTTATGAGCCTTTAAATATTTAGGCTCTCAAAGACTATCAGTGCAGTCTCTTGATTATGGTCCTTGTAAACTGCCATAAGTTAAACTAAATGCCCATGAGCCAGTTTGCATATTTTTATGATGTAAAGATGGTTAAAGGAAAATAAGGAAGAAGGATTTCTGCTCAGACATTACTGATGGGTGAATTCCTGATCCTCAAGTGTTTAACTATGGGCTATGCTGATCAGTGGAGTAGGTGGGAATGCTGGGATACTGTGGCAGGCTGCAGGGTCTTGTGGACTTCTTCTGGAATACAGATTAAGAGTTACTGATTTAAAGTGCGTGTCTCTTAAGCAAGAGAACAATATGTTAGATGACCAAATTTAGAGTTGCCATTTTTGCTTTAATATTATTCAAAGGATAAAAAATTTTGCTAAATTTTTCACTGCCCAATTATGAATTGATATTATATTAGAAAATATTACCTAGAAAGATCTGTTCATAATTTATTGATTTCTGTTTATTAACACCTAATGAGAATAGTAGTATATTCACAGGGGACCTGGAATCTAGGATTCTGTACTCTTTCTGGCTCCTGCAAGTTACTATACAAGACTTGTTCTCATGGGTTGTTAGTTTGATGTTGCGTTTTGTTTTGCTTTTGATACAGGGTCTCACTATGTAACCCAGGCTTGTCTTGAAACTGCAAGTTAGCCCAGGCTGGCCTCCAACTTGTAATTATCCTGCTTCAGCCTCCTTAACTTTTTTTTTTTTTAGAACTAATGTTTTTCCCCACTCTTGGTGAGGTCTTGAGACAATGACTATGTGACTTAAGAGTCCTAGATTTACATGGTAGGTAAGGCACTCTGTCTGACACACTGATCAAGAGCTTCAATTCTTCTGAAGTTTCTATACTTTTTTTATTGAAAGAACTGAGATTAAAACCCCATGATCCCAAAGCCTGTAAAAGTTAAATGAGCAAACATAACTTCATGTGTTTTTTCATTCAACATTTCATAGCCATTTAAAATATTATACTATGATTTTTTTTCTTGAAAATTCATTTTTTCAAAAGTTTTTGAGACCTTTGACACTAGTCAAGTACTCTGCTCCTTGTCCCCCATGCGTATGAGTCCTGGGTATATAACTACGTGGCTTACAACTTGCAGCTCTGAATGTTCTTTAGGGACCAGTGCAAAAAGCTGTCATCCTGGCTCATGGCTGGAAGAGATCTAAGGGTGCCTTTAATTGCTGGAGCCCAAGATAAGGCGCTAGGGCTCAGAGCCAGGTAATGTGCTCTCCCATACCATCAAGGGACAGTTAGTTGTACTCCTTTGCCAAATCTCTTACATGCATCTCTTCCAAGTAGTCCCCTACAGCATCAGGTAGACGCAGGATCACATCTGTTTGGGGGAGCAGTACTTTCTGTCAGTGGTTTCTATATCAAAGCTAAAGCCATGCTCTTAAGTAAGGCAAAAGAGTGATATGCACCTCTATGAAAGAACTAGTTTGATCACATAAGAAACAGTGATAGTCTGACACGGCCACCACTACACGGCATGGCACTTCTGTTGCAATAGCATCCCCTTCCTTAAGACACTTCCTTCCATTTGACAGAAAATTCAAAACAATCTACTGACTTTATCAGACACTCTACTGCCATCTGTTGGGAAACAGTTATAATAAATCTATATGTCACTGTATCTGTGGTATGTGTGGCACCTCATCCACTTACCTGCAGTGGAGTACCACTTGTACTGCTATACCCAGAACTTCCTAGCCATGAGAATGCATGATAGTACATTATGTATCAAGAAACTGATCTTTGGATTCCAAGGAGGACAGAGAGACACCGGTGGCATCTCTAATTTGCATTCAAGATATCACACAAGTTGTACTGGGGTTGGGACTCTTCAGACTCTATAATACTAGAGGGGGGCACAGAGTTTTGCAAAGCCATTTCTGAGAACAGCTTAATAGTTCCTGTTGTGAAGATTCAGGAGTGTGTTATTTGGGCCTAATGTTGACATCATTCCACTGACAGGAAAGAGATTGTTGATGGATCCCGGCCAGAGATGACACTGCCTTCACCTTGGTGGTAACATGGGTGGTGTCCATAACACAAACACATGGGAGTGTTGGTGCAGATGCCCTCTGAATGAAATTCTCATACTAGCATGATTGTGAGAAGTAAGCTGACTTTTTTCTTTCTCAGAGAGGAACAATTAAAATTTGATTCTGATAGACAAGAAACATTAATGCTCCTTATATCCAGAAATCTCTCATTCATTAAGTCAGCAAAAAATACCAAGCAGTTAACTTCTGGTGCATAACCAACTACCCCAAAGGTCAGTGGCCTAAAAAGAACCACCATCTGTGTAGCTCACAATTCTGTGGGCTAACAATTTGAACTGAGGCAACTGGGCAGTTCTTTGGTCTCAGTTGGCCTCCCAAAAGCATCTTCAAGTGGTTAGGAGCTGGCTTGTCTGGGAGGGGCTAAACTGGGGTTCTTCTGTTTTTCAGCAGGGTAGACTGACCTGTGTGCATGCAGGCAGGGGAGGGTTCTGAGAAAGCAGTTGGTAGTGGGACAGACATAGCATCCCTCCTCTCATGTGATTGTTAAAGTAAGATTCCGTGGAGATTCAAGGCTGGGAAAATAAATGCCATGGTGTGGTGGGAAAAGCTGTAGGCGCGTGGGGCAGTGAAGGTTGTGGGCATTGGGAATAAAAGAAACAGACTCTATCCTCAAGGAGTCCTAAGACAAATGCACAGGAGAGCAGTGTTAAAAAAATCTGCCTGATTCGTGCTCCAATAGGAACACATTAGTTCTCAGGAATTAAAAAAAAAAAAAAAGACTCAACTGGGATTATTGAAATATCACCCTGTCAGCAGCCAGTGGTATATGCTAAAGACTGTCATTTTCCTGGTACTCCTTTCAGCCTTAGTTTCGTGACTATGTTCTCTTTAGCAGAGGAGGCGCCCACAACTAGCCACCCCCAATTCTACTAGACTGGCCAGCTACATCTTTCTCTGTAAAGAATGATGTTTCAAGCAGCAGCTTCTCTGTGAAACATTCCCATGAGTCTTAGTCTGCTCTTTAGGTCTTCTGTGCATGTGCTTTGGGAGCTGCAACAATGACTTTTTATATAGAACATCCAGGCCAAGCCCCCCTTCCATGTCCTTTATAGATGTGAGAAGCTTAAGAAGAGGAACTGTGTGAGGGTAGAAGTTAATTGTGAGTTTCTAGCAAATGTGCTCTGAGGCTGGGACGAAACTTCAGGACTGAAAACACTAGAAACTCAGTATCTGTTTATAGTCTGGCCTTGAACATTGAAGCTCAGGACATAGGATTCTTGCCAATTGTTCAAAGAAAGCTTCTGCTCCCTTCTGCCTTTCAGACTTCACTGCCTTGTTCATCTTATTCAAAGCAAATGTTCTGAGTTCCCTTGGCAATGTGGGTGGAGGAATCTGGCAGCTCTCTTGACAGTGCTTATCTTTAGCTAAGCCAATAAAGCCCCTTCTGGGGGCTAGCAAGACGACTGCTGGTCTCCATCTGCTTTCTCTATGTCAGGAAGCTTGTGACCACTGGGGAAAACACTGTGGTATGGATATATGCTAGGAGTGTGTTCCCCAAGGGCTCATGCATTACACCTTGGTCCTGGGGGTGATGATCTGAAGAGGTAGTAGGATCTGTAAAAGGTCGAACCCAGTAGGAAGTCCTTGGGTCAATGAAGGCACTGCCTGTGGACAAAATTAATTTGGTACTTACAGGAATCTGGTTCTGACAAGAGGCTTGTTTGCTCTGTCTCACTCTCTGGCTTTCTGTCCTGCCATGTGAGCTCTCCCTCTTGTAAGTGATCCTACCACAATGCCATCTACCATGACACATTGACTAAAACCAGTAATGCTGCCCAATCTGTGGCTTTTGGCCTTCAAAACTGTAAGGCAAATAAACCTTTTGTTCTTTGTAAAATACCTAGTCTCATACTTTGTTACAGTGATGGAAAATGGACAAATTGAGCGACTGTGGATGTGTCCTATAATGCTTGGGTCATAGTGAAGAAGGTGGAGAAAAAAATACACTCACAACAAAAATATTAAAAGTGCCTGAGAGTACTAGGGTTGCTTTATGATTTGTTTAGGGCATGTTTTTTACGTGTGCTCACCATTGGCAGCAGACTACAGAGATTGCTAGTCTCCAGGGGTTTTTTTCAAATATTACGTTAGGGATTCCAAGCTAATAATATTATACTCTAAACCTCCAGGCCTGCCAGTAGCATATCAGGTATATGCCTCTATTTGAATTCCGTTATTTCATCGGGATTGAAACAGATTTGAGTATACGTAGTTGGTTTGAGAGTTGAGCTCAGAAAACACTGCAGAGCAGGAAAGTGAGACGGAGAATGGCAGGAAGGAGGGAAAGGATGTGTTATCAAGTTGGTTAGCAGTGTGGTCAAGCTCTACTAGGAAAAAAACATGCACCTCAGGGTTCTCCCATCCTATGAGTGAATGAGCTAGGTTATCTGCACCTCACCTACAGTTGGACAGATTTCAGGCCAGATACAAGAAGAGATGTCTTACCTCAGAAACAGGCCTCTCCTACTAGTGAGCAAAGGATGAGAGGTGGCAAGCCTTCATGATATGGGAGGATAAGTGAGCTTTGGGATATAGGGAAAAAAAAGGTGCTTAAACGACTGGCTTTAGTGCCTATCATACTTGGGAAAAAATTACAAACTCATGTTACCACATGTTAAAAGTCACAAAACCAAATGCAACATGAAGGGAAGGGGGAGGCAGTCCTTTGGCTATCTTTGATTAAAAAAATCTGTATGACTATAAAGAGGAAAAAGCATGTTTTTCTTTAGGCTCAGACTATTACACCAAACTGGATTTTATTCTAATTGGTCTTGTTTTGTTTGGTTCTTTTTAAATTTCATACCTATTGTGTATCAAAATTCTGCTGAAGTACAACTTTTAATAAAATAATCTGACCCCAAACTTTGAGATATTTTCCATTGCCCAGAGAATTGAACTTAACAGTTCAGTTCCAAGTAAATTTCACTTGAGACCTATTCCTTCTAAACCTCTTTGTTATTGTGACTTAAATATGTTCTGACTCCCTGTTTCACCTCCAGTGTAGCACCAGAAAAGCATGTGGGAAAAGTTCATCCTGACACCTAGAGAAAATCAGATCCTAACTACAGTGTGATTTATCAGTGATTCTTTAAAAATCTTGGTCAAAGAGGAGAATGTGACAAGTGAAATTATCAGAATCAAAATTGTTGCTTGTGTCAAGACTGTCAGAAACACGTCAGTATAGCCAAGGATTGTGAAAGAGAAGTTGTTACCCACAATTGCCTGATAATAATCATCACAAAGACTCCATCAAGCTTACACAGAGGTCACTGTAACCTTACACATAAAGTACTGTAACCTTACACATAAAGTACTTCTACAAGGAAATCTGCCCAGCAACTGTCTTCTCAACCTTGGACTGGTGCCATTGTTGTTGATAATTGTTGCCAAGGACTGTTTCAAATACCTGCTGGTGTCTTCCTTATTTTCACCTTTAAACTCT
The DNA here is from genome assembly GCA_004027205.1 of Ctenodactylus gundi. Lineage (NCBI taxonomy): Eukaryota > Metazoa > Chordata > Mammalia > Rodentia > Ctenodactylidae > Ctenodactylus > Ctenodactylus gundi. The sequence goes on from PVKB01000399.1 coordinate 145,150, forward strand.
TCCTCTGTGTCAGCCTCTTTGAATACATCCATAGTTTACAAAGGCATACATAATTCCAAAAGTAATACTCTACCCCAGCAAGTTTCATAATTCCTTAGAGAGAGAAAAAGAGGAGGAAGAGGCTTTTCAGAACTAAGCTAAAAGAAAGGACCACCCTGAATGAGACACCAGCTAGAGATGGTCCATACAGCCGTACTGCTGCACACCTCACGCCTTCCACAGGCAATAAAGCACTAGATGACAATGACACAGCATGAAGACCTGCAGAAACTTTAGAAAGCCTAGAATGTCACAGCAGTATGCAGTACGATCAAACTATACAGTGAATTGCATTTTTAAAAACAATTACTACAATAAAAGATGCTGCCATAACTGTACCTCTGGATATTCCAACATGCCTCACATATACTTATCCCATCGTTCTTTCCATTTTCTGGAGCAGTTCTGGAAGTCCTCCCTCATGAGTGTCTTTAGGAGGTATGATTAAAAAATGTAACAGATATTGCTGCTGAGGACCTTCAGTGGTACAGAAAACATGCATGACTTTCTCCATCTTATTCACTAGACCAAGGACTGTACAACTTGTTACTCTTCCCCAAAGCCAAAGTGAACATTTTGAAATGATTCAGGACATCACAGCAGCCACAGCGGTGAAACTGAAGACACAAAAGCAGACTTCCACAACGGCTCCGTGAAGTGGCAGAAATGATGGGATAAGGATGTTCAAAATAAGGGAGAGTATTTGAGGGGCGTTAATGGCAATGTGTCTTTTATAGGTAATTATTGCAATCACTGTAATTCACCATATTGTCTGATCATTCTTCAAATTTATGAAACTCTTCCACAAATGGCTAATACTTTCAGGAAAGTTCATCAAAACCCAAATAATCTCAGGAAATACCAGGCCAATGGATTTCTTTTCCACCAGAGTTATCAGAGCATTTACTGTTGAACTTTTGGACAAAATAATGCAGTATTCCTCAGATACTTGACCCTGGAACCTGTTTCTCCTCCCAAGTACTTACGAATAATGCCCAGTGCCCACGGTTCCCCAACACCCTGTTTAGGAAACATTATATGAGAAGCATGTTAATGAGCAACTTGCTGTGAGATATACTGCAGGAAGTCCGCGTGTTTTTAAAGGTGGCCCCATGTAATGCTTCTCTCATCAGTGTTTTTTTCTGAAAACAGTCTAATCCAAGTAGTTCTGCAAGCCTTCTCAGTCCTGCGAGGGGAGGTCACTCACAGCTGTAGCCCAGGCTGCCCTGAAACCAAAATACCCGACTCTCCGGCATCACTAACCCAGCCCCATTTCTTTCTGCCTTTCAGATGGGCTTCTTTCGCCGAAGGTACAAAGAAATTATTGAAGCTGAGAAAAACCGGAAAGAGAACGAAGACAGTTGGGACTGGGTCCAAAAAAACCAGTGACCTGCCACACCAGTCACATGACCCAATCACTAGCCTGTCGTCCTTGATCTTTGTATCTTCCATATTTGGAAGAAAAAAAATCTTCTCCAGATTTTTCGGAGACCCTAGTGATGCTGTTCTCTTCCTCATCTGTCAAGCCCAAGGGCCAGCCTGAGGCAGCCACTTCGGCCAAGTCACATGACTGGAGCCACCACCACTTCCTTTTAAAGATGAACTCTGAACTTTGGAAAGCAAGTTACAGAGCCGAGCAATATTTATGGATGCAACGTGTGTGGTCAACCCTCAGGGGAAACTGTTACCTAAAAGTATTTTTATAAATATAAGCCTTTTATACTGATTATGTCTTTATATTTGTATCAATGTTTTATTATTTCTATTAAATAGTTATATATAATTCACTCAAGCACTGATATCTGGCCTAACGTCTTGGAAGTACATATACCTGTACTCAAATTTTAAAGGACAAAAGTCATACTGTACTTTGGAATCTGCTGTTCAAAAAGACTTGCAGACAAAATGATAAGCTGAAGAAACACCATGAAATAAATCCACCATGTTGGCAGGGCTGCGTGTAAACTGGATGTGACATTTCACATCTTTATGGCCTGGAGTCATGCTTGGAGTCATGTGCTAAAGAACTGTAAGTGGTGTTTCATATGTACTTTTCACTGAAAGATCCCCAACAAGAATTTGGATGGAAAACCTCTTCCTGGCAGCGAGCCTCCAACACAGCCCTTGCACACAGCACACATCTCACTCTTCTACTTGAGTGGACGGATGAAAGCTTGAAGCAAGGCCACAAGGTCATCTGGTAAACTTCAGAATGGCATCTCTTCCTGGGCGCCCTACATCACTGTTCACACCTCACAAGGACTAAAGCAACCCTTGCCTCTGTGCAAAGACTGTGTCTGAACCAGGTGTTGCATGGTGATTTGAGTTCAGAGGCTCCATTTTTCTTACAGCTCTTGGGTTTTTTTGTCCCTAACTAGTGATAGTGTCATATTCCTTTCTCAAGATGACCGTTCAACCTGTCCTTTTAATTATTATTATATGTTAGGTATTTTAGGTGGGATTCCCAAGAAGCAGACCTTGAAACAATGATTTGTATGCAAGTAACTTATTAAGGACTTGTTTATCAGAGGGTTACCAATAAAATAGGGCAGAGCTGGGCAAAGGTGCCATTTCAGTGAAAGTCCCACAGCTTGGGCCTGCTCAGTTCTAGAGAATGAATAATGTTTCAGAGTGGTTTCAACCTGAGGGAAGTGAGCTGGGCTTTCATATCCCTGCACCAAGGAGAGATACAAACTTTCTGCTCTCAATTGCTGCTGGCAAAATGGTGCTGTCTCCTCTATAGGAGAACTGCAGGTGCACCTTCAATCTGGGAAGATATGGAAATGATGCAAAGAATTCTCAGAGAGCACTAGCATCACCCCATATACAGATGTGAATGGTAGTTATGGCCTTGGCTTTCTATTTGACAGTATTTGGTGTCAGACACACTGTGCTGCCCAGTTTTGAGAGCAGTGTGATTTTCCAAAAGGACAATGAGAAGACGGACATATTATGCTCAGCACTGTTCCTGTCCTCTCATGGTCACCCAGTAACGATTAGCAGCTATGGCTGCTCTTCCGCTGAGGGAAAAGCCATCTAGTAAGACAGAAAACAAGGGACTAAGAGCAGGCTTTGACAAAGAATCTCATGCCTTAAGAATGTCTGCTAAAGCCTTGGCTATATACACATGGCACCAAATGGGAATGCAACAATATGCAAGGACACAGATCTTTCTTTTAAGGCCTTGTTGACTGATGCTAACATGTTGAATATCTGTGAGCATTGTTGAAAACACACAGAACTCAACTTCTGGAGCTGCAGGTTCTCTAAACACATACTTAGTTAACTGCAAAGATTAAAGTTCTGGGAAAATTAGGACGGGCTGCGTTGATGCAAACTTTGTGAGGAGCATCTGTCTTTTTGATTTCTTATGCAGTTGACTCTGTTGCAGGAAGATAATGAGTGTGTCCTGCTTCCCTTTTTAGTAAACAAGGGACTGGACAAAAAAGTGATCCAAGCTGATCCTATCAGTCATGGACGCAACTTTTAACTATGGAATGGAGGCATAGAAGTCACTATAGGCAAGGATCAGGCAGAGAGACCAGATCTCACTCAACGTGTTTGAGTTTTATCAAAAGCACTAAGAAAATATGTTGGCTGGAGTTATTCCTTCAGCAGCCATACCCTATTGGGACCCTTGCTGTGTGTCAAGTACGGGGCAGGTGTCAGAAGTTCCCAGAGAATGCCTCAGGCACATGGTGCCTTGGGCATGACAAGTCCTCCCACAGTTGATGTATCATGTGAATTTCTTCCTCAGGTTTAACTTGATGGACACCTACTCACCGTGTCATGTTTTCCTTTAGTAAATCAGTTGGAATTCTTAGATGATAGATCTAGGATAGCTCCCTGAGCAGCTTTGTCCAGATGCATTTATGATCAGGAACTACTTCCTATAAGAGGTGCAGATGCATGGGTGACAGTGTAGGAGGGTGACTCACAAGCCCAAAGTCCTGCCAGCCAGAAGGCCAACCCCATTTGGGGCAGAGCGCACTCCTATGGGCAGAAAGATAAACCACATGAGTAGTCACTTATCCAGGAAGTCACTAAGACTTCATAACGCATTTTTTAAAGAAAACTACTTGGCATAACTAGAAGAAAGTCATGGAAGCCACCCTAGAGACTTATTTGCAGGACAGTCTCTGCTTGTCCGATCCTACTGAGTAGCAGGTGGGTGTTAAGGAATAGGAAGATAGCCATTCAGCACAGGCGTGGAGTGTCAAGAATACTGCTGGAGCTGTCTCCACATTGCCAGTTCACTTTCCATCCCAACCCAGAAGCCTTCAATAGGTTCTCAGTGGAAGCAGTCAAGATGGGCCAGTGTATCTGTGTTGCTACTTCTTTAAAATTCCTGTTTTAAAAGTTATTCCCCTATGCTTAGTTTACTTGACTTAACATCACCACGTAAGATTCAAGAGAGTTTGAAACATCCCCAAATGACCCCTAGACCTGTCATACAGAGGAGGCTCTGCAGTTCAAAAACAAAGAGACACTAGAAGGAGGGAGCAGGTCCCACTGGCCTTGACTGACAAACACACATCTGGAATCTTTGCCTTGGAGGTTTCCTCAAACAGTGCCTCCATTGATCTCTCTCAAAATGGTCTCAGCATCTCCAGTGTTCAGAGGCTTGGCAAACTAGAAAATCAGGGAACGAGTCTTTCTCCAGCAAATACTGGGAAGCCTCTAGTTCTTGAGCCAAAGACAGAAGTGTTAACAAAAGCAGTAGCCCAGGGGACTCCTGGGGCCTGTCTTCCATGAGGAAGTACAGAACAGCACAGTTGCCAAGTGCTATGTGCTTTCTGTTTATCCCCAGCAAGGCAGGGAGGGATGTTGAAAAGTTATTTGTGACTTTTATTTTTTGGATAAGGCATATGGCTAGGTGAGCACAGCTATACCTGATTACCTGTGAAATGTACTCCTGGTAAAACACACCTGATTCCAACTTTCCAGAATTTGGAGGTGCTACAAATAATTGTCATTGAGTGATAAGCTGGGTTGTAGTTCAGTGGTAGAGCACTCGTGTGCAGGTTCCTGGTGTGGAACTCCTACACCACAATCAATTTTGTTTAAATTTGGGTAAAATGGCCCGTGAGTAGACAGAGGGCAGAAAATAGCCATCATTTCAGAAATGCTCCAAGTATTCAGAATTTTACTTGCTATTTTGTCTCGATAATACAGAGTAGTAGTATATACAGTGGAAAATACTTTCTAAAACAGAAAATGGCTAAAGGGGAGATACAAAGCCAGTAGCACCAAAGTGAATTTAAAACATCTACTTTTTTAGTACGTTGGAGAGAGAAGAGATTTCCCAACATGGCGCAGTGCCCTATAGCACACTGATCTAGAGCTCAGCCTTGTTAAGGTGTTTTGTTTTGTTTGTTTTGTGTTATTTCTAATGTGCACGGTGTGATGGCAGCATGAGTTTAAAAGCTTTATGAGTGATCAATTGCATGGCAGTCACCCATGCTTTCTATACTTCCAGACCTTTACTGAGGCATCATGTACACTTCTGTTTAGGAATTCTGGTGGGAGGAGTTCTTCCTTATGATGTCACATGGATTAAAGTCTATGCAGTCATTTCCAATTCACTTGCACTGTTTGGGAAATGCCAGGTTTACACACACACACACACACACACACACACACACACACACACACACAAAATAAAATACATGAATACATGATTGGAATAAAAAGTGGCTGTAAATGACTCTAGAGTTCTGTCTGTAATTTCTTAGTTAATAAGACCTTTCTAAGCCATGGAAGATACAACTGCAGCATAATATACCCTCAATATTAAAAAGCACATGATGATCTATTTACTTCCACATGAACAACTCACTTGATGTGGCTGAACTGTCTTTAATCTTTCCCTCAATACCATGGTCACCACTGTCTCTGTGTATCATCCTCCTTCCCAGGGCTCCAACCAGGGTCTCCATCTGGAGATAAACATAGGAAGGGCTCCTCATTCCCAGTAGATTCTTCTCATATGTATCTAACAGTCATGAAGCATTTCTCCAGAAGGGAACAATCTTAACGTTTACAGCTACTACATTTCCTTAGATTTTTAATCTTCATTTGCCCTGTTTGGTCTTTGTTCTTAAACCAAATATTTTACAATTTTTCCCTAGATGAAACCTACTTTTGTATAGATCTTATTCAAGAACAGACCCTTAGCTCTGCCAATCAAGTCTACTGAGCTTTTTTTTATTTTATCAATTACTTTTATATGTATCAAAAGTCTTACTGCCTTTATTGTTAAAGATTATGTGCATACAGAAGAGGTATGAAGAGATATTCACTAAGGAATTAAGAATGATCGTCTTCAGGTAGGTGGGATTGTCAGTGTTTTTGCTTTCCATTTAGTTTTACTTGTCTGAGTTTCAGTTTTCTACAATGAGCAAGTATTTCTTTTGTGACAATGAAATAGATGCAATTTTTAAAATACAGCTACATCTAGGACCGTATTTCTAATCTAAAGGAGATCCCAGATTGTAGGTCTGAGAAGAAAGAGATGTCAACAAAAGAAGTAGATGATTCTGACACTTAAGAAAAATGGTGCGGTGAGTACTTCAATAATTATAATTCTAAATGCTTCCTGGCTCAACAAACATGCTTCTTTGCCTAATGCTAATGAAATAGCTTCTCTGAGGTTACTGAACCAGATGAAAAGACAAAATTAAGAGAAAGAAAAGTCATCCTTTCGTAAAGTCTGCTTCCTCTTTACTCGGGAGTTTTGCGGCCCACCAGATGACCTGTCACCCTTAAAGTCTGTCTGCTCATTGGTTACTATGTTTAGTAACAGAACTGATGTAACTATGTAGAGCTATATCTACATTACCAGATTGACAGACTTCATTAGCAAAGTCATCTGTCCCAAGGTTTACACTGGTCTCCTCTAAAGTGTATGTGACAAGATTTTGCTAGCTGTCTGCTAGAATTGTGGTCCACTACCAAACTTCAGTTTCAGTCCACAGTCTAGTCCAAATTATTATTTACTTTATTTGGTATGATTCTTCAGTAACTAAAAATCTAAAAATTAAGTCTCCACACAAGTTCACTGCCCTTTGAAGACACTAACTTTTTTTTTTTAAGCATTTAACAAAAACTCTCTAGGAAATCTAAAAAAATGGCAGATCAAGAAAAATTAAGGTTTTTCCAATTCTACATCTATTCAGAATCTGCCTTCTCAGAAGACTATTTGATCCATATAACAGAAATCCCCCAAATAATAGTTTTAAACATAGATGTGTGTCCCTCCTTCATGCAAATACAGACCAGATTTGAATCATCTGTCTACATTACGATTTGGATCTCCAATGCCCACCAAAAGCCTCATGTTTGGAAGGTGACTCAATCCATTCACTTCCTGTACTGTTAGGAGGTAGGGCCTTGTCAAAAGGGACAGAGAAGTGGGGCATGACCCAGAAGGGTATGTGCTAGCTCAGTCCTACCTCAAACGCTTCTTCCTGTCCTGCCATCCCGTGAATAGCTTCTCTCCAGCTAGGCCTCTACCGCATGTGTTTCCATTATTGCCAGCTGCCCATGAATCGACTGAGATCTTCTAAAACTGTGAGTTAGAATAAATCTTTCCTCCCTGAAGTTGTGGATATTGGGTACTGGGTCCCAGAAATGAAAAAGTGGCACAGTCTGGTGTAGCAGCTTTATGGACCATAAGATACTAGCTCTTATCTTCCTCGGCATATGTCCTCCGTATGTAACGTTGTCTCATGGTCCATAGGGTGACTCAGGCTCTAGCCATTTTATCTACCTTCTATGCCAACACTGGAGAAAGAGCACATTGCTCCTTCTTTTTAACTAGCCTTCCCAGAACACCCATTCAAATTGGCCAGAAATTAATCATGTAGGTGCACCTAGCCAGTTACAAAGGAGGCTGAGGAATATATATATATATATACATATATATATATATATATATATATATATATATATATATATATCATCAAGGACTAAGAGGAGAGCACATGCTGGAGACCACTACCACTTACTATGCCCTTTGCATGTATGATATTCAGAATGCATACCTATTTCAAGCCCTAAACAATATTCATGTCCAGACAAAGCCCTTTCTTGTTTTATGTGATTCCTTTCCATTGTGACCCCATCCCCATGCATATTTCCTCTCTTCCAGAAGCACCAAACTAATGAATGTTTATCCTTGAATGGATGCATATTTTTATTGAAATGGTATTGATCTTGAGAGCTCATGCTATCTTGTTATTTTTAAAGATGAATTTGTGTTGCTGAGCTTACATTTAATTCATTGTTCCTGGCCACAGCCTCAAATCCTACATTACAATTTTACCACATTTTGTTTCTTCATCCTCTCTGAAGCAGACCCTCTTTGCATTCACATGGTTATTGCAGTAAACATTCGCTCCCAAAGCCACTTACAAGCCTCAGTCAGACTCTCTCATGACGCATGCAAATGTCACATGTATACATGTGACATGTACATGTGACATGTGTACACTTGGCATATATTACATCTTAAAGTGGTTGCCTTCTCATTTTCCTACCAGATTCTGTCTCAAATGACCACAGAGTGGATATTTCCAGCAGTGCATGTTCCCACATCCTTACCCAACATGGAATTATCTGACTTTCTTACTGATCACATGTAGAAAGTATTGCTAAAGAGATCTGGTTGCCACATAAACTTTTCACTCTCCATACTGTTAACCATCTGGAGTTCCTTCTCCAGGATCACGCTCATCTACCTGAACTCTCTGTCTGTTTCATTTACAGACAACATGTCTTCTTACCTCCCTGGTGACTTCTCAGCTACCTTGGGTCTCCTTCTCAGTCTCTTAATATTGGAGGAGTCACCCAGCCCAGGACATGGAATTCTCTCCTCCTGTACTCCTGTTCCATGGTCCCTTCATGCCCCTAGATGTGCATCTCCAGCCTGGCCCAACCCCCTGGCCTCTACATTCACATATTAACTACCTACTTGATGTCTACCATGTTCGACCATAAGTTTTTCAAAATGACTTACTTTTTGTCTGAGGAAACAGAAGCTTTATTCTCCTGGTGCCTCTACCCAAAACCCCCAAAGTCATCTTCTACTTGTCTCGCTCCCACCCTTCAGCTGCTGTGCCATTTCTTCAGTCCACGGTTTCTCTACAATGCCTTTAAGAATATGTTGCTTAAATTATTTTATTGTTCATTTTAAGTATGTCTTTAATGTTGTTTAGAGGACTGACCTATTTACATTCCTGGATCAGCCACAGAGGTCTAGATATGTACTTTCCTCATCTCTGTGTGTGTGTGTGTGTGTGTGCGCGCGCGCGCGCGTCATTATAAAAATTTTCAAGAATATAGAAGAGCTGAGTTTTACTGTGAACATCTATCTGTATACCTAACATACAGATTCTACTGCCAGTGTTTCACCATCAGTGTATTTGGTTTGTCCTGTATCCATCCCTCACTCCATCCATTCATGCCTTTTATTTTTGTGCATTTCAAAATAAGTTGAAGATATCTTAAATTTTCATCTGAATATCAGTTTTTGTATATTGGATTCAACTGTTAATTTTGTTATACTTTGCATTCTTACAACTTACATTTGATTCTTTTTAAGTATACTTGGACATCTTTAGTTCTTCATTCTTGCTTATATGCTTAAATGTTCTTTTATTTAGGAATATTATACTTATTTATTTCATGACATAAACATTATTTCCAGGAGTTGATATCTTTTAGAGCTGTTGTCCACTTGTTTCTGCTGGTTCTGTTTGTGCTACGAGTATGTGTTTGTGTGTGTAGTATGTGTGTGTGTGTGTATGTGCATGCATGTGTGTAGTAAGCTGCTCATTGACCTAGAACATACCTTTGGGAGTTTGAGATCGTTTGCTCCATAGAAGATTTCCATTTACTTCTACAAAGTGCCTGAGAGAATTAATAGACTGAGGCCATTTAAAACATGATTCTTGCCTCGAGGTTTTCAGACGACCCAGCTGGTGTGCAGGCAGCCTTCAGACTGATATCAGAGTAAGCCCGAGGTTAAGAATTCTCTTGGGCAGTATTTTGTCTTCTCTAATCAACATCAAATTCTAGTTTGGTGACTTCCTAGGTGAACCTTAGGAGTTAGGTGGCAGAAAGTTCACCTCTGATTCATCCTTACACTGATAAAACAGTTCTTTGGCATCCCAGATTTATGAAGAGCCTCTCTTGACTGTGTCTTGGGTTCCCATTTCCCATGATATTATGAGAAGTGATGCCAAAGTTGGCTCATCTTGGCCCCATTTCTAAGGCAAAGGTTGCTTCAGCATTCTGCCTACTGCCCACCATCCCAAACCCAACCATGTTCTCATTTTCAGTCCTTAACTTGGATATGCCTTATTTTCTTGTCACTTTTCAGTACTTTTTTGAAAAGCAAATTTAGCGTTTCATCTTTGCTTTTAGTAGAAAAATATGTCTGTTTTTTTCTATATATCAGAAATATGTCATAATTTTAAAATAATCTGTTAAAAAGAAAGTCCAATAGTTCTTCTAGTATCAAGGAATGGTCATGTACTCTATGAACAATTTACTCAGTTAAACTGTGATTTACCTATTGTAAAAACTGATTATATAAGATTTTGAAAGCAAGATGAAAAGCCTTGTATAACATTTATTTTTAAAAACTCATTTATTCCCATGAGGCTTTTCATTTAAAGAGATCTGCCTTTTAGTTTAAGGTTTATTAATGACACTCCTGTCAATGTAGCTATTGGCAGTAGCTGTATGTAGTAAAACTTATTTTATATTACACTTATGATTAATCATGTGTTAAAACTTGAATGAACTTATGAGCTGATGGAAATGAGGGTTAAACTAAAATCTCACTTGTCAGTGTTTAATATCAACAGCAATAATTATTAGGATAGATTTTTATGATACTCATGTAGTCATAGCAAATATTGTAAACCCAGACATACTGGAAATGTGTAAGAACGATGGAATCTGAAAAAGATACATAACTTCAGACAAATGTAGGGTCTTTCTCTACACCAGGCAAAAAAAGTTCATGCCTACAGAAGGCAAATACTTTCTTGAGTGCTCATTGAAGGCTCTTGAGACAATATAACAATATTTATACAGTTCTGGTTTGCTGTGGCCCTCTGAGAACATGTATGTATTTTGGAATACCAGTTGTCTGATCATGCAGTTTTGCTCCTACGTCAAATTGTTCTTCATCTATTTGATGGTGGTTAGATCTACAAGAGGGTAGACAAGGTCAAGCAGAAGCAATGTGCAGCACTGCTTTTTAATCTGTAGACATCTTTGCTCTCCTGCGGTACTTGGCAGGCTAGCTTCTAGGCTTGAAAGATAGGAATCACAACATATATTATTTAATTCAAATGTCACAGATGGTATAGCTTCCTAAAAGACTCTCATTTTCCCAGGACAGGAAGTAGCTCTAAGACACCTTTATGTTATTGGGAAGACACATAACACAACTTAAATATGGAGAGGTTTATTTTGGCTTATGGTATCAGTTCATGGGCAACTGGCTCCAAAACAGAAACATAATGGTAAGAAGGCACAGTAGAAGGACATGGCAGCCAGGAAGTAGAGAAGGAGCCAGAGAAGAAGGAGATGAGGACCAGATATCGTCCCCAAGGTCAGTATGTTTTCCTAAGTTCCTACACATCTCTCAAACCAATCAAGTTGACAATCAAGATTAAACATCACAGACACTATCCATCAATGACTGAGATCCATAGGAACACTTTCTATATTAAAAATACAGAGTATGCCCAGGATCTTCTGAGCAATGACAATCATTAGGGACTCTCCACTAAAGCCTTTCCAGGATATATGTAATATCAAACAATTTATCATACTCATAGTCTGTGTCCAAACCTGTTGGGGTGTATGAAGTACAGTATGGTGTGCAGTTGAGAAGACAAACTCTCTATTTGGGCAGATCTTAGGGAAATGCCCATCAGGGGAGAAGTACATAGGCGCAGCAGATGGGATGTACCCACCAGGGCTCTGGCAGGGAGAAGTCCTGGCCAGTGGTGAGACAATTCCCACTAACACCACCACATGCCATGGCCTCCCATAAAGAGCCTTGGAATCATATGGGAATCCTGCCCTAGCTTCTTGGCCACTGTATCATAGAGATCATTCTCATAATTTTCACAATTGAAAGTATTCCACTGTGTGAATGAACCATACTTTAGCTCATCAGTCCATTACTGATAAATAGGAAGATGTTCTATTGATATCCAGCCATTTCAACAAATAATGTGTGTATGACCTTATCCAAATATGAGTTCACCCTAAGCTGAGCATGATGGCATATGTCTGTAATCCCAGCATCTAAGAGGCTGAGGCAGGAGAATTACTGTGCGTTCAAGCCCAGCCTGGGCTACATAGTAAATTCAGGACCAGCCTAAACTACACAGTGAGAACCTGTCTGAAAAAAAAAAAAATCCACCTGAGGAATACAATCCTTGAAATGTATGTTAGTCAACTTTCTGTTACTGTGACAAAACAACTGAGGTATTCAATTTAACAGAAAGGAAGGTTTATTTTTGTTGAACATCATGGAGATTTCAGTCCATGCTCATCCGATTCTGTTGCTCTGTGCCTGTGGGGGCCCAGTACATCATGGTAGGAGTATGTGACAGAGAAGTCCTGTTCCCCTCATGGTTACCCAGATACAAACAGGATACAGGAAGTTGAGTTCCAGTATCCCCTTCAGGGGTACAAATCCACTGACCTACGTTTTTTACACTGAGGCCCATTTCTTAAAAGTTCCACCAGCTCCCGATAGCAATGTGGACTGGGGACCAAGCATCTCACACATGAGCGTTGGGGGACATTTTAGATCTGAACTATGAAAGGACTTTTGTCAAGATTTTTAAGTGCCCTGCAACTTGTGACACACCTTGGAAACTGCCCATCTTGCAACATTGTCTCTACAAATTATAAGCCCAAAGCTCATTCTCTTTCAGTCCTCCTAGTAACTGAAGGCCCAATACCACCAGTGAAATACAGCTGAGCAGGGCTTCCCCTCAAGGAGATGGGGATCTGTACTTACCATCCTACCTTGGGCCTGGGGGCGCTGAGCATCCACAAGGTCTTAAGGGGCCATGTTCCAACAGCTCAAAGGTGTCGGTCCCAACAGAGGCCCACTGGGATGAAGAGAAAACTTGGATCAGACAGCCCCTGCCGTGAACTGCAGGGAGAGCATCAGGAGCTGAAGAACTGTGGGGTGGCATTGTTATTTCTAATTGCCCCAGACAGCTTAATGAAAAATAACAAGCAGCTCAAATTCTAAACTGTTGGTTCAGGGTAAGTTCAGGGAACAAGACATTGTATGACAAGCTAAAGAATCTGTCTCCAGCAGCCACAGGACTGAAATTACCAAAAGTCAGATTCTGAATCTGTGGGTTGTCGAATTGTAAAATATTTAAAATCCACAAATCGTCAAATCTCTCATGGGAAATGTAGGACACTGGTAAGGAAATGAGTGAGACCCAAGAATTGGAAAGGGGATACAAGGAAAGATTCCATGAGCCTCCTCTGTTCTTGTCTAATGAGACTGCCTCTGCCTTACTTGAAGACCCTGAAATAATAATATGGTTACCTGAGAAAGATGCCTATTCTCTGTATGCCCCACTCCCCTCATCCCTCCAGTGCCTCTGGATCTACAGAGAAAGCCAGGCCCCACTGGGGCTGATCACAGCAAGTCACAGGAGTGGGCTAGAAAAAGCCCCTGTACTGAGGACTGGCTGGCATCCAGCTTAACAGCACAGTGGGAGGTTCTGGGAGGGGCTGCTGCTTCATCAAGCCATCAATGAAGAATATCTGACATTTATGGATACGCAGGGAAGACATATAAACAGCCTGACCTAAGTGTGGAATGAGCTAGTGAAAAAAAAAAAAAAGAAAAAATCAAGTATCTTAGTCTATATGGGCTGCTGTGATAAAACATCCTGAAAGGGGACACCTTTTTCCTGTGTCCTCACGTGGCAGAAGCAGCAGAACTCTCTCTGAAGTTTATACCTTTTAACCTGTAATAAATTATTCAAACCCTCACCTCCAAATACCATCACCTTGTTGGGGAAGATTTCAAGATTTCATGAACTTTAAGGGGACATAGACATTCAGGCCATATCACTAACTAGACAATTACTAATTTCAAGATTAGAAAAAGTTGAACAGAAAAGGGATAATAATTTTGACATAACTTAGTAATGGTCAGCTTTTAATAGTCTTAATAACAAACTCTGAATATTGAATAAAATTGTACCATTAGAACATTAGGAGGGAAGGAGATCGGATATACAGGTGAGCAGTACAGGAGGTACAGTTTCTAAAAATGAAGTAAATCTTCATCTTCCATTGGGACAAATCTGTATAATGCCTAAAATGGGAATTACTTGTTATTTAGAAAGATGAACATAAATACCCAAATACTTAATTAAAAGCGATTATCCCAAGGGAATGGGTGATGCGAGTAGGTATCAGGAGTGTAGGTTTCTGTGCAAGGCCTTATAGGATTATTGATACTTTGCTTTTTAAACTATGTGCTTTGAAACTTTGATAAGAGAAAAAACTAAATTTTAAAGTTATTGGTAAAGGATATCAGCTACCCGAGGACAGGATAAAATGTAAGGAAGTATATGGAACAAGATAATGTAGATCTCAGGGAATCAGGACAGCTTTGTGGTTACGATGAAGGGTCAGGCCAGTCAACTGTCTTGTTATCTGTCTAAAGAAAAAGTGCCTGAGTGCTGCACTGTAGCACTGGGAGCCCAGGCAAGCTAAACAGGGGCTATGCAAGGAACATCTGCAGTGTGTCCAGCACCTGTTGGGGAAACAGGGCTGGCCTGGCCCAGATCCCTCAGAAAACCACCTAAGGCAAAGGATTTTTACATGTCAACCTTTAGTGGGAAGGCAACCCCAAGGAAGCAACACTGAGGCGGGAAATGTACACAGCAAAGGAGAAGGGGAACAGACTGAATGAGGTGTGATACTGAACTGGCCCCTACTCATCTATGGATCTCACAGGCTGAGTTTTGCACCCTGAAGTACATGTGAGATACACGTCACTATCAGCTGCTTCTCCTCCATCGCCTGGATCCCTGTGGCCAAGGTTTGCTTCCATAGAAGTCAACTCTTCCAGGGTTACACTTCCAGATACCACCTCTACTTTCAGAATGGAAAGAATATGAGCTCCCTCACAAGCTGCTGGAGACTCAGATCTCCATTTCCTATACTGTGGGGCTTGTCTGAGTCCAAAAGAGTGGAGAAGTAGCAGGAGCAAGTCAAAGCCCCTATAGTCACAGCAGAGCCCAGAGAGATGCTGGCTACAACGAGCCAGAGACCTAAAGATGAATCTTGCAGAACCACACAGAGTAGGTAACCGATACACGGCCTGACTCCACAGCCACGGCATCTGAGCCACATGAAGTCACCGATAGTACAGCTCCCAATGTAAAACATTCTCCATCGCACTGTACGTTACTTATGAGTTGGGCCATTGGGTCTAGGGAGGCCTCAGGGCTTCCCAGGGCAAGGCTGCAGCCCTTTCGTAAACTGCAACAAGTTTGGGTAAATAGGGTTTGTATCTTATTGACGTTTAAAAGTGAACAAAGTATCAAATACTAGGAAGCAAGTGCCGGCAAGGATAGTACCTCTCTTCCTAATCAAAAGCTAAATGGGAAGCAGGGAAGGCAGCACTGTGTCAAGAAAATACTGTAGCTACGGACTGTCCCCTGGTGGTCGGCACACATCAGTGCAGCTTTTCTAACAATTAAAAAGCGTTTAGGTTGTAGCACTTACAGGACCAGAATGTTTAACTTCCTAGAACTTCAGCAAAGCATTGCTTGGGAACGATAATTATCAAGAAAGCAAGTCATGCAATGAGTAGGAGGAATTAAAGAAGTAAGGCAAGGATGTTTAAAAATACTTCCACCATAAACTTACAAAAGCAATTTTTATGTGGGGCCATGTGCAGAAATCTTGAGAAATTGAGACTTCGATGACGCAGAGGGAGCAATCCATCTACACACCATTTTTAGCCTGTCTTCTTCACTCACCTTCCAAAACTGTGTCACTGACAAAACTTCTCCCCTTGTAACGAGGGGTGAAATGCTCAATCCATGAATGCCTCTTTGCAGCATTTTCCCTATAATTTCCACTAATAAAAAAGTTAACTTTATTTATTTTTTTTCTTGAGACAGGGTCTCACCCTGTAGCCCAGGCTGGTCCTAAATTCACTATGGAACCTAGGCTGGTATGGCACTCAAGGCAATCCTCCTGTCTCAGCCTCCCAAGTGCTGGGATTACAGGTATGCACCACCACACCTGGTGTATGTGGTGCAGGGGAATTGAACTCGGGTATACAGCAAGCGCTTTAACCACTGAGCGATTCCTCCAGCCCTAAAAAAGTTAATCTTAAATACACAAAGTCAAGAGAGGCAGGCATACTTTGATTCTAAGCTATTTACATTCTTGCAGTATTTAATAAAGATTCTATTACATGTCCACATTCATGTACATGTGTATACATATACTTAGTTGCATGCTGTGTCTACCCATTTAAAACATTTCTCATGCTATGTAAATAATACGTAACTTTGACAATATGGCCCTAAGGTGTGGAATATTGAATTAAAACACCAGAGTTTTGCCCACAAAAATGTTAAAATTTGTTTTTATCATACCTGAAAGAATAAAGCCTGACTTCTGAGAATTTGTTAAGGAAACTACTGACTCAAAACCACTGAAATCCCAGAAAACATTAAACTAGTAAAAAAGGTCAGCAAGCTATTGAGATACATATCCAAAAACATTATCTGCCATATTCTTAGCTCTAATTATTCTGTGAGCTTCCTAATTAAAATATTTTATATGTGTTATGTTGTAATCATTCTTTGGGCTCTCCAGTTTAAAATATTTTACAAACTATGACCGATAAAGATGCACCCATTTAATTTAAATTACAGCACTCTATTTAATCATTGTTTAAAAATTCATATTCCATTGATCAAATGCCACGTGCCAAACTCTATACAAGGTCTGGTTATTTGCTAAAGACTTTCTGAATTTGCAATTCACTAGAAGGCTTTGCTTTTTATTATCCTACAACTGTAATTACTTGATAAATCATTTCTTTTCTAATTCTCAATGAAGAGCTTTCTCCCTAGCTGGGGTACCTTTTTTCTTTCATGAAGCATCTGGTGGGCCATCCCCTGGGGCATGAGTATCACCACTCCCTCTTGGAATTCGCTCTCTCCCACTGAGTGAAGTGTTTTATTAATTGTCAATTTGTAAAGTGCTCTGTGGGATTATCTGATGCAAGATAATAGGAGTGGAAACATCCTTCATTGTCTTTTCTGTCAAAATAGAACAGTGAGCACAATATATATCACCCTGTAGCAGGAGTGGATGGAAATTCTAGTGAGTGCCCTGAAGTCTCCATCACATAGATGTCCATGGAATGTCTTGGCTGCATAGTTGTGGTCTCCAGGGTTCGATGGCATTTTTACTGTAATTCATTTTAATAGTTAGTATAGGTATATGTGTTTGTAAATGTGTACATATAAATACTTGGTTCAATACCTGCTCCCTGGAATCAGAGAAAGTTGCATATTTTTCCAGGGCCTCATACCTGCAAAGCAGACTGTCTGCCACTGAGCTGCACCTCCACCCCTTCCCTTGTTGTATCTTGTAAGTGCATCTAGATTTTCTCTAAATGCCTGGAAATAAATACAATTATGGATTTTTGTCCTTTTTTCAATTTTCTACACAAAAAGTAGCCAACTATCTGTACTATTTTTCTTTGTGTTCTTTCCCTGTAGTTCATAGGAAGCACCCTTATTTTTTCATAAATAATTGTTCTAATATGTGGATAAATAATTCACATGATCAGCCTTTTGTGAGGGAAATTTGTGTTCTTGTCCAATGTAACAACTAATCCTGAACACTGTCATTTTACCCATGTGCAGATAGACTTAAGATAAATTTCCAGAAATGGAACTGAGAGGGGCAAAGGGTTAATGCATTTGAATTCTGACAGAGAAGATCTGCCCCCTGTCAGAGCTATACCAACATACTCTCACTCAGTGTGCTAGCTCTGTTTGATGTATTTTTCTGGAGACAGACATTTTTAGTCATTTCTTCTTTCCTTTCTATAAACATTCATCCCTTGCACAAATACTGACCTATTGCTCACTATGCTCCAAGCTCTCTTCTTTGGCCCTGGAAATACAGCAGTGATCAAAGCAGACATAAATCCCTTTTACAGCATTTGTATTGTGAGACAGGGAATGGAAGACAAAGGGTGGGTATGGAGTATTCTTTCCTGACATTTAAGAGCAGAGTTGTCGACTCAGATGCCATGTAAGGACTCTAAATGTCTGAAAGCTGGGGTGAGAGGTCAGAGAGCGTGAAAACTGGGTAGTACTGGAGACCACAAGGCCCAGGTAAGGGCTGCAGTCACTGCTGTACGCTGTTAGGTCATGGGGAGAGAAAAGGCCCATGCTGACCAGATCTTTCGAATTTTTAAGAAAAAAATAATCCATGTGACATAGCCCCATTTTTAATGTTGAAAATTAATTTAAAAACTTAAGAATACTTTGAGGGTATGATTTTTAATAGGCATAGAAAAGTTGGTATTACAGCTTGTATGGTAAATACATATGCAAGCATAACTAGAATAATACTGAAGGAAAAAAAGAAGTTATTGTTGGGATTAGAGGCCAGCCCTACTAAACATTAAAACATATCATAAAGCCTCTATATTGAAAAAAATATGGTACTGGTACACGAAGAGACAGCCCAGTAAACAAAATCAGAAGTGCAGACATCAACTTAAGTACATACAGAACATTGGCGTACAATAAAGCTACCATCTTGAATCACTAGGAAAGACTAGCTTTTTAACCGATGGATGGGACAATGGCAGCCATGAAACACAGATAAAGTCAGACCCTTATATCACGCCTCACAAGTTAGTAAGGTCCAAATGAAGCCAAGATCTAACTGCAAAAGATGAAACCACACAAGTACTAGAAAATGTGCAATCTTGCTGGATGGAAAGACTCTCATTCAAAATCCTATGGCAATAAAAGGACAGATTCATTTAATTACATCTAAGAAGATTTTTCTTGGTAAAATACACCAGAAACAAAAATCAAAAGACAAATGACAAGATGGAAGGAAGCATTTTCCATCTACATTACAGAGCCAATATCGTGAATACAGAAGACCCCACACTTGAAAAAAAAAATGGGAAAGGTAGGATTAAATCAATAGACAAATAAGCAAGAGACAGGATTCAATAAAAAAGATTAGTAGGTAATTCAATTTAAAAAGATTAAAATAGGTATAACACTATGGATCTATTTAAGTCACATTATAAGAGGGACATAAATTTAAAATATGCCAAAATACCATTTTTCTTCTAGAAGATTGGCATTTTTTTTACTATAACAACATAATTTACTGGTAAGGGTATATGAAAGGAGGCATTCTCAGATACTGCTGATGGAAATGTGACTTGGTAGAATCTTTCTGGAGGAAACTGGTAATTCCTAGCAAAAGTACATGTGTTTACTTTTGATCCAGTTATCCAAACGTTTCCTCTTAAGACACATTTAACTAGATGTTCACTCTTCCAGCAACATAAAAAGTAGCTATTACAGCATTGTTACTAGTGCAAAATTCTACAAAAACAGGTAGGACAATACAAGCCTGGAGCATCCTCTTTCATCAGAGAGTCGGGAAGTGCCCAATGGAGAATGGGATGTGCCTACCGCACACAGAAACCAACTTGATCAAATCTCTCTGACCAAACTAGCAAACTGTGACAACAATAACTGACTAAGAATCAATAGATGCTGAAACTGGATGGTAAAATTTTTAGCTTGATGCAAATAATGATATTTACATGGTTTCAAAGTACCACTTCCAACTCCCACAAAATTCCTTTTAATTTCAAAGGAAAAAATACAAAGGGACAAAGTTTGCAGTAAAGAAACCTCATGGGCACTGCCTTAACGAAATGATCAGAGTTAATATTGCCCGTAATGCCACAAAACAACACACAAGCCTCCTCAAAACATGCGCTGTTGAAGATACTCAGTCATTTGTGAAACATCCTTGCCAAAAGTATATGACCTGAGTCCAATCAGGAAGAAACAGTGGACAACCCACACTAAGGGTTATTTTGCAAAAGAACTGGCTTGTACTCTTGGAAACTGTCAAGATTATGGAAGACAAAAAACAAAAGAGAAACTGTTCCAGATGAAAGGAAACCAAAGAAACATGACGACAACCTCAAATGGGATTTTTGATCAGAAAAAGCAAATTTTCTCTTTTGCTATGAAGAGCACAACAGGTCAACTGGTGACAAAGAATTTAGTGTGAGGATCAGGTTTTCATTTCCTGATTTGATCATTAACTTTGTGGTTGTATAAGACTATGCTTGTTTTTAGGAAAACTGGAATTGCTCAAAGCTGAGTATGCAGCTTTCAAACGGTTCAAAAATAATCTGAGAGATTAAAAAATTAATATATGGGGATATAGTTAATACTGGGGAATCCGTGAGCTTATAAGAATTATATTTACAATGTTTCTGTTTTTTTTTAAAGGGCTGAGGGTATAGTTTAGAGGAAGAGTGCTCCCTAGCACGTGTGAGGCCCTGCATTCAGTCCCCAGCCCTATACATAAGTAAATAAGAAACAAACAACAAAACATCCTGAGAGCCTGCATTATATAGGCAAAACCGAAAAAACAAGAACAAAAATCAATCATATTTTCTACCAGCAGGGGCCACTGGGCTGGATTTCACTCCCTGGTTTTAAGCTGCTTTTTAAAGCTCGATTTTGAGTGAGCTTTTGGTGGTAACAACTGTTGCTAGTGCACGCTTTGCTGCATCTGGAACTTTTAAAGCGGCTTAGCGCCAGTGAGGAAGCAGAGACAGCTCTTATATAAATAATCAGTCTGACAATAAAACAGCTGAAATCTGAAGGCAGCCCCAGTCCTCAGGGATGAAAAGCAGCGGCTGTGGTCCAGACAGTCTTCCTCCACGGAAGGACTGCATTCCATTAGCTGCCTTGGGGAGGTGCAAGCACCTGGTCTCTGGTTTCTGGTCTTGGCCATACACTGCGCCATGACTAGGCTATCTTATCACCTTTCAGGGCCCCTCTGTTGAGGAAAAACTGTTTCAGTAAATAATGGGAAAAAGAAATCCTAAAGTGAATGGAGTCATGAAGGAAGGAAAGCGAGACCCACTGTCGGAAAGGGAAACATTGGTCTTGTCATGTCGAGCCTTTCTGAGTGAGAAGGAAAAGCCAGGTGAGCGGCAGAGCCTCCGTCAGGAGCCTTGTGCAGCATCTGGTATAGTCACACGGAGGGCGCAACCCAAATGTGCCACAGCCAGGAGCTGTTTCATCAGTGTGCAGACTGATCTGAGGGACATTCGCGCCACCTCTCCCTTCCCAGCATGCAAGTCCTCCTTCCTACTTATGAGTAAGTCTAAAGGCCAAGGAGAAAACAGCCCAGGAGGACCAAACTCAGAAAAGGATGCTCCCTCATGATCTGCATCTTCGGAGGCAGGGACAATATCAAGGTAAAGAGTAGAGAACATGGGGCTGGAGGAATGGCTCAGCGGTTACAGCACTTGCCTAGCAAGCACTAACACAAGTGTTAAGTACCCAAGTTTGATTCCCCAGAACCACATAAGCTGGATGTGGTTGGTGCACACCTGTAATCCCAGCTCTTGGGAGGCTGAGACAGGAGGACTTCCATGAGTTCAAGGCCAGCCTGGGCTCCATAGTGAGCTCAGGACCAGCCTGGGCTGCAGAGTGAGACCCTGTCTCAAAAAAGAAAAAGAGAAAGAAAGAGAGAGAAAGAAAAGAAAAAAAGAACGGGTAGAGAACAGCATTTTTGGCAGTGGGACAGGCATGTGCAAAGGAGAAACACGACAGCTGAAACTTTGAGGCTAAGCCTTAATCTTCTGCCATTTCTTTCCAGGTCCAAGGAACTGTCCAACAGATACACAGTCTGGAGTAGTAATTTTGCTTACTGGGGGCATGAAGACCCTGTGAACACAAATCTAGTACATTCTGGGCTTCATCCTTAGTACCCACGATGCAGAAAAAGGTGCCATGTCAGCACCTAACCATGTGCTACTCACCCAGATAAACAATTCTCCACTCAGTCTGGGGAGGTTTTGTTAATTTTTATGTTGAACTCAGAATCATTTTCTAGATTTTTGTCAATACTGTCCCATCTTCAAAGAGGTCAAGTACAATCTTTTTCTGAGACGTCCTGTTTTAAGCATAGTGTGTAATAGTGGCAGGAGCTTACAGTCACCCTCTGGAAACTCTTCCAGCCAAAGATCTGCCTATAATCTTGAGCACCTGCTTCCTAGACATAAAAAGACACAGGCATAGGACAGTCATTGCTCCTCACTAGCCTGAGTAAACCACTTATCCTTGCTAGATCTGTTTCCTCATCTGTAAAATCCTGCCTTAGGATTTACCCAAAAACAGGGTAAACACTTCCTTCCCCAAAGCTAACTGGATCAGGGTTGATGGGACCACTGTCATCTGTGACACAAAAGAGCTAAACAAGGTCAGTTTTGTATGCTGTGGGTGTTCCCTTCATTCCATATAATCCAGTGACATTGAAAGACTACTTTTGAATTTAAAATAGTCAGAATTCTTGGAATGCTGCAGTGGGAGACATGACAAGGAGAAGCAGGCACAACTCCTGGTCCATGTGCTATCTCCCTCTCCCCTACCCCCCGATATATGGGCCCATGCTCACACTTGTAGACCCTCTCCTATCAGGAAGTCTAAGAGGCATCCTTATCCTTCCCTACCCTAAAATAGCCACCCTTTGGCCACTCTTCACTGAAGGTAAGGTCTACCCTTAACAAACATTTCAGTGAAGAAATTCATGTATCTTAGATTGCAAGATATAAAAGCATTAGAAGATAATGAAGAAATTCATGTGTCTTAGAAGTAGGTTTTGAGATGTTTGGATATAAGCTTCTAGGGTCGATACAAAAGTATATGCTATAACACAGTGAGCAGGTACATAGACTTCAAGAGTCACCTGCCCTTGAGTCCTGCAAATTCCTAATCTCACGAAGAATGGGACAGCAGGACATGGGCTTGAATGAGGCCTTCCAAAGGACCAGACCAGGAAAACAACCCCTATTGCTCAGATCTAAAGACAATCCTGGAATGAGAATGATTTGTAAATAGCACAACCCGTACGTGGCCTTGTGGCCTAAGAAGAGGGCTTGCATGAACAGTTTGCCCACAGAGGATGACACAGGAATACTAGACAGTATTTTCCAAAAATACCTACCAGAGTATTCCCTCTCACAGGTTCTTTCATCACTTTGCCATGCCCCTTCAAGAGATGGAGTCTATTTCTCCTCCTCTGAACCTAGTTAGGCCTTTGAGGTTGCTTTGATGAACACAATGCAGACACTGAATAACCTCTTAGACTTGGTCATAAAATGACATGGCTTCCAGCTGGGATGTTTGCTCAAAGACACCCTTGTGACCTAGCCACATGCCATGAGGAAACCCAGGACACTGGATAAACTATTGATTAAAAAATATAGATTTTAGGACCTGGTCATCCTGAGGACTGCCAGATGGTAGGTCTGAGATGGATTCTTGTGTGGCCTTGTGTGGGGAAAGACCCCTGCTGCAGGACTCTCATTTTGGTCCTTCACTTAAGATCTCCTTTCTCTGCAGCCAAGGGAACCTGTCACCCCTGAGGACACATTAATGTCCTGCTAGAGCTTGGAGTGCACCAATCAAGCAGACTGGGGGCACCTACCACCCTTCACTATTATTCTAATCAAGAGCCATCAAGGATTCATGGAGACAGATAAGGTTAAATAGCTTTGGGAATTCTCAAGATCTGGTCAAATCCAAGTAGTTGGAATCTTGACTTCATCAAAATACTTTGCTTTTAATAATTCAAGTTTGAATGTTTCCAAAATAGCCACAAAATTTACTTCCTTCATCCTATATCTAAGCTCAGACCAGGACAAGTCTATCTGAACTCATCCCTAAGGCTTCTGGGCAACACACCATCACCTGCGTGTTCCTGCCTGAAGAAGCAAGGCCCGGTGAGAGGAAGCAGCTTGCTTGTTATTTCAACTAAGAGAGAATCTGCTCAGTTTGGGGCCCTACATAGCTCCTTTTGGACCCACCCTACCTGGCACACAGGTGTGGATCACAGGAAGGGCCTGCCCTGCCACGACAGGGTCAGAGTCAGATGGAGCAGAAGACAGTGGCCAGCTCACTGGAGTTCCAGCTAAGAAATGAGTTGAGCAGTGCAGGAGGGTAGAGTGACAGTGTGAACAGGGGCACCCCAGTGTGTTTCCATGTGTGGGAACATACAAGTGGGTAGGCAGAGGGGGCACTTCCCCCGTGGACCCAGGCCTCTGACGAAGTCTGTGTAAAAAGTAATTGTCTCTAGGGACTTCCGTGCTCACCACTGTGGTCGTGCCCATGACAGTGGCTCTGAAAACCCATCCAGAGCTAAGAGGAGAGGAGGTGAGGATCAAGGTCGGCTGAAGGGGTAAGGCAGTGCTTGTCAGAAGTGACACATGAAGGGCTGGGGAGGGGAAGACAGGGAGAAAGAAATGGGCAGCTCCAATGTGGAGAAACCAGCCTGGGCAGAGGCAGCCTTGTCACGTGTGAATCGTGTGTCCTGACATGTATATAAGCCTGTGTACAAATAAGCATGTAGCTGCATGTGCCAAGGTGCGCGTCTGTGACCAGACCTGTCTGACCAGGGCGCCACCTGTGGGAATGGTGCCAGCGGAGGTGCAGTCTCCTGTCAAAACTGATGAAATAAATGACTTGAGAAGGCAGCAGCCTTTCCAGATGGGGCCACACACACAAGCACAAGCACACATGACTGTGCACACACACGGCTGCACGACGGACAGCACAGAAGTAACTCTGTAAACCCTAGAAATGAAGGTGAGACCTATGGCTAGGCCATAGCCCAGGGCCTGGGGAGCCTGAGTGATAGCCCTTGAGGCCAGCAGTCAATCTAAAGTAGACTCTGCCAGCCTGGCCAGATGACAGCTGATACCTGAGATACAGAGGAGGCATTAAGGGATAATCTATATGGTGGCTCAAAGTGTGAGGAACTCACTTGCACCAGTCACCAAATTAACTAGCCACTCCTGGGCTGAGGACACCCTAGGATCTGCCTCCACTGCTCCAGGAGCTATTCCTGCATAATAGAGTTCAGGGTGAGGCCATGTCCTCTCTTTACCAGGGCTCTCCAAGAGCACCTGGGCCCAAGGCCGTGTCCCCTTTTGTACCCAAGTTCTGTGTGTATAGTAGTTCTACAACATTGGAGGTAGAAAAGAAGATGGAAGGATATTCTTTCCCTGGCAACCTTCTTGGGCTTCTAGGTGTCCTGCAAATGTACTATCTTACTCCAAGACCCCAGAGTCTATCTCAGATCAGCCTGTACATTACTCTCAAATTCCACCAAATATTTCTTGATTGCCAATTTTATACTAAATGTCCTTTTCCACGCTCTGTGCTCATGAGTAATGGCTAGCTGCACTTTCCTCCTTCAGCACAAGCCAGCAGCCACTCTTCAACTTCCTCTGCTAAGACTGGCTACCAGGTGGGACACATTACTCCCGTTCCCCTACTGCCTGCCTCCTCCAGACAAGCACATAGGCCCTCACCAATCTGAGGGATTTTCTGTCAGCACTCTGGGGAAAACTGAATCATGACAGCTGGGAGGAATGGGAGACACACTGGACCCACTCTGGTTATGGAACACCCCAAGTTGCTGGCCGATAGAGGCCTTTTCCCACATACAGCTAATTTTTTTTTTAATCACAACATGGTATCCACCAGGGGGCAGGCTACACTTGCTGGGCCCCTCACTCATGGGAGCCATATCCTTGGAAGTGAAGTGTCAATATGTGAGAAGGATCCTGCACACAGATCTCACATGAGGACAGGTGGACAGCATCCCTTGAAACAGGGGCAGAAGGAGAAGAGAAATAGGAAGCCCCTGGTGTCAGAGGACAAGAGCATTTGATTGGAAGAAATCGTGATGGTGAGCGCAGGTCTTGGTAAGGGAGGACTAAGATGCTAAAAGAACGAGGGTGTTTAGGGCAGAAGGACATGCTGTTGGGGATTCCTTAGGGATGATATTCTGGTACATCCTGAGTGTGAAGACAAGTTGCCTTTGGGCATAAAATACTGTCTTCCCAACACTTCAATCTTACTGGACTGGCTAAAGTTTGTATCGTCCTTCCAGAGACCACCACCTCACTGCTTAAGGTAAGCTGCTCCCAGACCAAGCCAGCCTGGCATGTACCCTTGCTTCTGCATATAAGCCAAGAGAATCCCCACTACTGCTTAAACTGGTTTTAGTTTTCACTTCAACATACAGATCTGTACCCTGTACCACTTTCCTACCTGGTACTTATTCTTTGCTCAGGACATCACCCGTGGCTCCAGATTACCCACAGGTTAAATTCCAAACTCTACCTAGCCTTCAGGATCCCAAGTCTTCTTCCACCATTCAGTCCTACTGCTACTTCATAAAGCCATCTTTGTGACCAATACATGGAAAAATCCTCATTGGGAAAATCGAAGTCTCTGAAAATTATTGTTAATATCATCTCTTCGATGATTCCCTGAATTGCCAAAAGACTAAATCAGCTCTACCGTGTGCTGAGCTCTTTCTCTCTATGCTATAGGCCCCTTCAGGTGCTCTGTCCTTCACATTTACACAAGCCTAGCACACTAAAGGCACCCATGCATGTTTGGATGGGTGTGGTTCGGCCTGCCTGGGTTAGAGCAGGCAGCTTTGGAGTTTGCTATAGATGCTGGGCCTGATGCCCAGTACGAGAGAAGGGCTGGTGTCCGAAGAATCCTCATCTCAACTCCAAGGTGTCCCCAAGAGAGAGACTTGTGGGCGGGCTCTGCTATGTATCCACTTGACTAACCACCAGGAATCTCTGCCTTGATTTAACTTCCCTTCTGTTCCAAGAGACCTGCCCCTTACATCTCACTCATGAAAGAATGAGCTGAAGAGACTAAGGCAGAGACCTGAGAAGCTAATGTTGGAAAGAGACTGAGATGAAGTCACAGAGTAATAGACACATAAAAGTGAGAAGCAAAGCAAACCAAGAAAAACCCTGGAGGATTAGAAGATGGACACCAGGCAGGAGGAGCAGCGAGTGGCAGGTTCAGAGCTTCTCAGAGGGTCCTCAAATTTCTGCTTGGGCACCCAAGCCAAAAACTGGGAGATCATTTCCTCTCTGCTTATCCCTCACTTCTCAAGCTCAAGCAGACTGGTCCACCCTCCTTCCAAAAGGCATCTGGAGCGTGTTCATCCCTCTCCATCCCCACTGCTGCCATCATCTCCTTTCTGTATTAATGCAACACCTCCCGTGGCTTCCTCTGCCTCCTTATACTACCCCTATTCGTTCTGTTAGACAGAAATTTCTAAACACTTGTGTTATTTCCACCCTCTTCCCCTAAACAAAGACCAGATGTGTTTCTTAGCTTACAAAGCTTTGCTTGATCTCAAGTCTCTTCAACCCTATTCATCATAAAAGCGCTAAACCCAGCCAGTGTAGATTCTGATGTCAATGTTCAGGGCTCCTTCCTCAGGGGCAACCTCTCCATACCTCCACCCCATACCGTTATTGCCCATTGATTCCTTACTACAATGTACCTGTATCGCAGCGATTTACCAGTCTCCAAGCCAGGCTGCCCTCACTAATACATTCCATTTTTCTGTC